>PVJL010004141.1:65724-138383 GCA_004026885.1 Lyroderma lyra
AAAAAAAAAAAAAAAAAAAAAAAAAAAAAAAAAAAAAAAAAAAAAAAAAAAAAAAAGAATTAAAAAAAAAAAGAAATAATATTTCTATAAACATCCTTGTCCATGTCTTTGGTGCATAAGCAAGCATATTTTTATTGGATGTATACCTAAAGACTAGAATGGTAGGTCATATGGTTTGCAAGTAGTCCAATTTAGTCCCTAAAAACAAATGTATTTCCAAGGAGTTTGGAAAATTTTACATTTCCATTAGCAGTATATGAGAATTTCTATTGTTGTATATCCTTAACAGCAAGTAGAATTATGAGAAATAAAAATTTCATCACTTTTCCAACTTAAAATTGATAGCATAAAGACATATGCAAACTGTAAGGAAATATAGTTAATTCATATATCTGACAAAGGAACTGTATCATGAGTATATTAAAAAAATCCTATAAATTAATGTAGAAATGTAAATAAAAACAACTTAATTTTTTAAATGGGCAAAAGTCTTGAAAAGGCATTTTAAAAAGAATATCAAATGGCCAAAGAGAATATGAAAAGACGCTCAACATCAAAAGTAATCAGGAGGTAAATGCAAATTAAAATTACAATGATATACCTACTACTACACACCCACTAGATAGGCTAAAATTCAAAAGACTAATAAGACCAAGTGTTAGCATAATGTGGAGGAAATGGAATTCTTACACATTGCCAATGAGTGTAAAATGGTACAACAACTTTGTAAAAGTGTTCATCAATGTATTGGAAAGTTAAACACATACTTACCTTAGGTATTCTATTCCTAGATATATACATTAGAAATAAAAGCATATGTTTGTAAGAATATATACAATTGTTTATTGCAGATTTATTTATAATTGTCCAAAACTAGAAAAGGAAATTCCAAATATCTAACATGAAATTAAATAAATTATAGATTATTCATACAAGTGAATATTACTCAATGTTAAAAATGGCTATTTTACTAATATGCACAACACAAATGTATCTCTTGAGTGAAAGAAGCCAAACACAAAATGAGTATGATTTCATTTATGTGATACCCAAAAAATAGGCAAAATTAATCAATAGTAATTACCTTAGTTTGCTAGGGCTGCCAAATATCACAGACTTAGTGGACAAAACAGCAGAAATTTATTTTCTCACATTTCTGGAGGCTAGAAATCCAAGATCAAGGTATTGGCAGATTTGGGTCCTTCTGATGCCTCTTTCACTGGCTTGCAGATGACAACCTCTTCACTGTGTCCTCCCATGGGGTCCTTCTATCTATGTCGTCTGTGTCGTAATGGCCTATTAACAAAACATTCATGATATTGACCTAAGTGAGACCCACTCATATGACTTCATTTTACCTTTACTATCTCTTAAACACCCTATCTCTAACTGCAGTAACACTGTGAGATACTGGAAGTTATGTGTTAAATGTATGAAGGTAGGGGGAACACAACTTGATGCATAACTGTAATAACAGTAACAGAAGTCAGAACAGCAGTCTTCTCACTTTGACGGGTGGAGAAGGGCATAAAGGGACCTTCCATGGGACTGGAAATGTTCTATATCATGTTCTGGGTAGTGATTATATAAGTGCATACATACATAAAAATTAAGTGAGGTGTACACTTTAGCACACTTTAAAAACTTTACATAATACAAGTGTTATTCAGCAATTACAGCAACTAAAGATACTTTAGTACATGATAAGTAACATTACTAGGATAATTATTAATAACTATAGTTATAATGCTTTGAAAGTCTAGGATCAATGAACAAATCATATCTCTTCATTAATTTTCACACTAGCAGATATTACTCATACAACAAATACTTATTAAGAATATACTATGTGCCATATGTTGGAATACAAATATAAAAGTCAGTTTCAATAAGTTGTGAACATTTTAATTTGAAAGATTTAGAAGAACTTCAGAATATATTTCCATTTCTTTATTCAAATCTACACTATTCTAACCTCTTGAAAGAGGGAAAAGTAATAAAAATTCATAAAAAAATTAGTTTATTTCTTTGAATAAATTTGTAATTATTTCAAAAGATTTAAGTTTTCCCAAAGGAAGAAGAAAGAGAAATAGCACATAAAATAGCTTTCCAAATCATGTACTTATTTGTTTACATAATAAGATCATTTAATATCACCAGGCTTAAAAGAAATAATGCCTTGTTTTAACCATGCTTTGGAATCTATATAATTAATGATATCCATGCAAGTCCTTATTTTAACAGTAGATGAAAGGATCCCCAAATCTAGACTTTGCCTGCAGTTAATTATCTTTTATCAAGTTTCGACAGATGGGGCCCAATAAGGCATGGTAAATTATAACATAATAAATATATGACATATAATAATGCCTTCTTAAAATGCTCTCCCACACATGTATTCCTGTTTCAAAGGCACATGATAAGTCCCACAGACTCTCAGTCACATTTAACATCATAGCAAATAGGAAAAGCAAAAATAGCTGAAATACAAAATGCATTAGCCTAGTACTTTTTATTTAAAAGCACAGATATCCAGAAAAAATAATATAGTAACATGACCATGAACTCTAGAACTTGAAGACCACAGCTCAGTAAATACTACTTCACAAAAGAAGAAAAAGGATCCACCTTTAACAGAAGAACAAATGACTAATATATCAATACAAAAAAATCTCACAAATACATAATTTCTTATTTTCTTCTCATTAGTCTTGTTATGCACCCAATAAAGCAAAACAGTTAAACCAAGTCCTTCACATGGGAAGGAAGGGAAGAAAAGAGGACAGAAGGGAACGAAAGGGGAGGGGAGGCAAGGAAAAAGGAAAGGGGGAATGAATAGGAGCGCCCAGAATGGGTAACAATCCTTTCAGTTAAACCGCTCATGTCAGAAAATAATTTTCAGGAACGGCTGCTTCAAATTTCAGGCCACGATGGAATTTAGCTAATAGCTACCATTACAGACTTTTCATCCAACATGTAGTTAATGAGCACTCATTATGTTCCAACCAATGTTCTCAGTTCTGTGGCTACAGAAGTGAATAAAATAAAGTTTCTGCACTCACAGAGGTTGCATACAGTGTGATAAATTATATTATATGAGATATAGGAAATATGAGGAATGTCTGGAAATGAAAAATAGAGGGATTTGTGGCTGGATTTTTTCTGGACAGTCCTTGTATACACATACGCATATAAAATTAGCATTTTGAAGAAAAGTTACAATTTCATTTTTAAATATAAAGCAGGGTAAGGAAATAAATAAAAATGATGGGAAAGGAGACAATTTTAGGTAGCAGTGCTATGGGGAAGAAAAAGTTTTCATTGAGAAGGTAAAATCTGAGTTGAGACATGAAAAAAGAAAGAAATTAAGCTGAGCTAATAAGACTACAGGAAACAGCATTTCAGGCAGAGGACAGAACAAGTGAAAAAACTTAGAATAGTAAATGTGCTTATTATTACTTTTAAGGAACTGCCAGGAAAATGTATGACTGCAGCAGAGATTATAAGTGGGAAACAAGGAAGACAGGTATTCAAGGGCAAAATTATGAAGGACCTTTTATGTCAATTAAGGACTTTGGAATTTATTTTTATTGTGATGGGAGGCCACTGGTGTTTCTGACAAAATCTGATTAATGGTTTTAAAATATCACTCTGTTTATAGTGAGTAGAGTCAAATAAGATGAGAGTTGAAGTCCCAAGAAGAATCAGGAGGTATTGTGAAAATGAATTTTTACTGATAGGAAAGAGCAGAAGAGAAAAAAAAATATGGACAGGGATGGAAATCAAGAGTTTGATTTGAGACATGCTAAGTCATAAGGATGTATTAGACATCAAAGTAGAGGAGCTGAATAGAAAATAGGATCCTAAAATGAAGAACTGAGAGGAGTGGCCCAACATCAGTCTAATTGGCTGGTTATTATATATTGTATCCTGTAATATGTTATATTACATATGTACAGACAGACATATCTAGATAAATGATAGATGAGAGATATAGATAGACAGATAGACAGATAGAAAGAATATAATCACTGGTGTTTCAGTAAAGCCTCAGAATGGGGTGAAATTGCCCAGAGATTACATGTAGCATGTGGATTCTTTTTAGGGAATCACTTCTCCATTTCAGGCTAGATTGTTGGGGTGGTTTTGAGACCAAAATGAAAATCCTTGGCTTGAGTAACTCAGAAATTCCATCTGCTTGGTTAAACAAAGACTTCAGGTTTAATCAGGTCCAATTTTGGCTATGAGAAAAGATGAACTTCAGGGAAAATTTTTTTCCCAATCTTCTGTGAAAGCTATCAAGAAAGAGGCAGTCTTTAGAGGAAAGCCTGAATTAAGAAGAAGTTGACCCTGCAAAAGGTAAAGTACAGAAATGGAAAGAAACTAGCTACTTGGGGTGGTCTTTGATCAACTATCAGATGAAGCCAGTATATCTCAGAACTTTTAATGTAAGAAAACCAATAAGCGTCTTCACTCAAGCAGGTGTTTTGGTGTTTTTAATTGATTTTAATGAGCATCTAAGACCAAAAATAGAAATAAAGGTAAAAAAAAAAAGTAAGAGAGAGAGAGGGAGCAAAGAGAAGGGAAAGGAGAAGATTGAAGAAGGACATAAAGGAAGAGAGGGAGGAACGGAGGAACGGAGTGAGGAGAAAATTCTTCAGTCTGAGTAGTACAAAAGAACAACCAGAGAAATACATTCTTTCATTCCCTGTAGGAGATGTGCCAGCCATTTCTCACAAAATCTACAAATGTCACTAGATTTAGAGTAGAAACGAACCTTCAGAAATGTAGTCCTCTCGGGTAGTTAAGACACTTGCAAGAAAGGACCTTAAACTTCCCCATTTCACAAATGGAAATTAATGCTAGTGAAGGTTGGTTGCTTGGTCAAGGTTACAAAATCTTACTCCAATCAGTTACTACACTATTAGAAAGATAATACTCTTGCTACTGAAACTTGGTTCCTCAAGGCACTCTGAAAGAGTGACCAAGGAATCCTAGTGCTTCTGAGAGCCCTTACGCCCATGTGAGGGAAGGTAAGTCATCATTGTGTTCTGAAATCTCAATGGAAAAGATGACGGATTTTGTTGTGCTTTCCATAGAAAGGGCACTGTAGTCAGCCTTTATGTCCAAGAGATCAATAACAAAACCACTTAATACATTTTAAAAATCAATTTTCCACTAAAAAATAATAAGGGGCATTTCCTAATTCCTGAACTGTCAAGAAATATTCTGAACAAAAAGCAACCATTTCAATTAACATGGCATTAGTTCTGTTTTAAAGAAATGGGGAAGGAGTT
The DNA here is from genome assembly GCA_004026885.1 of Lyroderma lyra. Lineage (NCBI taxonomy): Eukaryota > Metazoa > Chordata > Mammalia > Chiroptera > Megadermatidae > Lyroderma > Lyroderma lyra. The sequence continues at coordinate 71,022 of PVJL010004141.1, forward strand.
GCAGGGTTTCTTTCCCCTTGACTCCACGTTGCTCACCTGGACTTGGCCCGAGTGTCTGGCAGATGCAAGAAGGCTAATTGAAGATTATGTTTATCCTATCTGTTGACAACTGGAATAAACCCCAGGCAAAAGTCAGCAGCCTCTAATTCAAATAAGTATAGTTCGTTTGACAAAGTGATTGAACGTCTTTCTTTTTTGAAGATGTTAAGTCTCTTTCTAATCCATCATGTTTTACCACATCTAAGCTTTGCCACATAACTTACATGTTTGGGAACTTGTTCAAATAATATTGTAAGTACTTCCTGAATTTCTAATAAACACATAGTTATAAAAGAATATTTTCAACAGCCCAATTTTGGATAGCTTCACACATACCAGAAACACCTGCCAGCCATCTCTACAGACATCCTGCTGCCTAATATTGTACACTTTAAATATTCATATGTATTATTCATTAAGTATTCCTAATTGATATTTGTTATTCAGATGAACTGCAAGGCTCTGGATCCTCCAGTCCTTACAAAGCATATAATCTGGTTGATACAAGAATAGAATCAAATTCAAATATTTTATTCATTTGTTTGTTTGTGGTTTATTTGTTTGTTTGTTACTTGGTTTGATAGTTTTGGCAAGCAACGTTTATTTGTATTTGTGACCAGCAACTTATAGTTTCTGTCTCCTGAAAAGGCAAAAAAGGTTTTGGCTACCAAGGCTGTCAGAATTAAATTCAAAAGTGCTTTGCACATAGTTTTTGCAGAGAGAGAGACAGAGAATAAAATACAGATGAAATTAATTGCTACAGCAGCCACTTAATTGCATTAGAGTAGTTAAATTTTGTTAGAACTATTCAAAACACTATTTCAAGTCATAATTCTGTCTTAAAACCTTATATTTCAGTCATTTTTAAATGAAAATATCAAGTTTTATATTCCATTTTTTTTGGGGGGTGGCGTAGGAGGAGTCAAATGCATACTGCTTTCTATGGTGTGGATATTGCTGACAAACTTCACCATCTGCCTTTAGTGTAGCATTTTAATGTTCAGAAAATGGCTGCACACTGTCAGCACACTACTGAAGCCTCTGATGGCATAATTAAACATGCCTTGACAAGGAATCCTTGAGAAACCCCATTTTGTTAACACAGCACCAAAGAAAAATGTTTCCTACAGCACCATCACTAAATCCTAAGTATCAGCTGAGAAAACTATCTACAGCTCTCTGAGAGTGCTTCATTCACTTCCCCAATAAAAATACTCATAGCATATTTCATATTTATATATACTTATTTTAAATATTTATACATGTATATATGTGATTATATATTTATATATGTATATATGTGACTTATTCCTAATTATTGAATTTTAAAAAGTCATTCTGAGGGAGTTCCCTGGTGGTGTAGTGGCTTAAGGCTTCGGCGCTGGTGCTGTCAGCACTGCGGCCTGGGTTCGATTCCCAGTCAGGGAGTTACCCACATACCAAAAAGCAAAAAAAAAAAAAGTCATTCTGAAATGTTCCTAAATGTCTTTTTTTTTTTTTTTTTGTGGTTCCCTGGCTGGGAATCGAACCCAGGCCGTGGCATTGAGAACACCAAGGCCTAGCCACTACACCACCAGGGGACCTAAATGTTCCTAAATGGATACACAGTCAAGTGGTTAAACCAAGCTATTTCCTCATTTTCTCTTCACTGTCGTTTTGCCACAGCTGGGTGTCTGTTATAAAGGAGATTTCTTTAAAAGGTGTCAATACTCAATAGCCTATTACACCACATCCAAGGTCATTTTTTCATAAACAGAGAGGAAATTACCTTGGAGGGTAAAAAACAGCTCCGTTTTACAATCATGGTTTGACACTGATTCTGTTGAATTTGTACACCTGCCAAACCTCATTATTAGAAGTCCTCAGTTACCTAAAGGGGTCCTCATTAACCTGAGTGATCAGACAGATAAACACAGTAGTGGACAATGTAATCTAGCCCTCTGCCATGTTCTTCTCGTCATTGCTGAAGGCACTGCATCCCAACATGGAATAAAAGAGACAAAACAGAATCTGAATTTCAAGTGGAGAAAAATAATAAAACATTATGATAATAAGCCTTCACTTGTGAAGTTTACATGAACAAAACTAAATGCCCTGTATTAATTTAAAAGGAAATTCATATTAGGAAGGATCATATTTAATTTTAGGCTACACATTGAAGTGATGAAAGACATTTACTTCAGAGGGAGTTGTTATGAAAAATGTACTTGAAAGACGTTGGTACTGAAGCACTATGGAAAATTTAGCAAATTGGCTTGACTTATTTTTGTCTATTTCTTCAAAAATGTTGACATTATAGTTTATGCTGTATTTAAAATGCCATAATACCTATTTTTAAAACAAAATGATACATCTTTGTTCTTGATAGTCCATGAAGGTTATTATTTTTCTAGAAGATTTGGACAACATACCTGTAGATTTAGGTTTAGATATGACAGATTTAGAGGCATTGATGATCAGGACTGGGAACTTTAAATTAGTGTCCAGATCCAACTTTGGTGCTGGAAAGGCTTGGATTGAGTAATATATTTTCCTCTAGAAGTTACCTCTATCTCAGGTAAAATCAGAATAACTATCCAGTTTACAGGTGACTTTAATGCTCTGTTATTTTTAAAATGGGTTAATACTCTTAAGGAACTATGTATTACACACATACACACACACACACACACACACACACACAAATGAGGCAAGTAAGTGAATGTATTTAGAGTTACTTTCTACACTACCCACCTTTAATTCATAAAAAAAGAGACTGTTTATAATATGAACATACACAAAAGCAAATGTAGTATTTTTAAAAATTTACCTCTGAGAATCAGATGGCTTAAGTTCAAATCTCATCTCTGACAATTACTGTATGATGATCTTGGAAAAATTACTTAAATGTTACACACCTTCATTTACCTATACATATAAAAAAACTCTGTCAAACTTGTTTTGATGATGAGAATTGTTATGCTAGATGTGAAAGTACTTAGAACAATTCCCAATTTGTAGTAAACACTACATAGAAATTTTAGCTATGATTATCACTGTACTAATTTACATGATACAAGTTAGTTACACCACTGGAATATAAACTTAAGCCATCAGGAAATCCAAACAACAAATTAAAATTTAAAAAAATGAGGTTTTATGCTTGTTTCTACTCAATAAAAATAAACCAGTATGCAAATTTCTATTTATTATTTTTATCATACTTAAATTTACTACCAATGTTCTAAAATCCATCAAATTGTACCACACTGCATGTGTTCCTTACTGATTTGCTTCAAACAAGCTCCCTTCTCACCACCCCAGAAAATAAAATAAAATAAATACTAAGAAGCTTAATCATCATAATCTAAATGGTTTCCATGTCTGAAAATGGTTGGCAAGGGGAGAGCAATGACAGTTAAACAATTTCGTGCTAGTACTACAAGAGCTAGAGTAAATTTGCCTGCTTTTACTCTTTTGGAAAATTTTTTTAAATGTCATACAATAGATGCCTTGTTGGGAGTACAAAACTGAGCTATAGCATTTGGAGCATAAATGTATATATAAAATCTGATATTCAGATAGAAATATGGGTATCAGGATATGATGTACCCTGAGATAATGTGTCTTTAAACAAGTATAAATTTTTAAAATTAACAACCTAATCCCATAAAAAGCATATTTAGAAATTTCAAAATTTACTTCAACAGCCTTTCAGAGTTTTGCTTTATATTCTAATCATAATACTACACATGTGGTTATTGGGCAATTCCTCCCAATATGTTTATGAATTTTTTGTGATTATTATTATTTGGGACCAGATCCTAGATCTGCAAGAAACATGGAAACATAAGACCAAAATATTTTTCCTAAAAAAGGTTTAAAAATTATTTCAAAGACTTTTCAAGCATCTTAGCATTTAGCTTCAAATTCAAATTGAGTTTTAGGTTAATATATAATTTGGAATTAGAATGTCCAGTTGTTTGGTTGTTTGACTTTAAAAGTAAAAAGTTATTAACCAATTTATTATGTATTCCCTCCATTGTATAAAGCATACCTTTTTCTAACAAATATATTTGTCACATCTAAATATAAGACAGCTGTTTACTATTCTTGTTTTAATTTATATTCATCACTAACATATATATTTTCACTAATTACTCAGTACCATGAAAATATATACCCACACTCTTCCATTTCTAGTTAATATGCTTGCTCCAAAGGGTTGAAAATTCACCTGGTGTTGTGCAGACCAAATTTTCTTAAGAGCCAGAATACCACATGTATGACAATATGATCTCTACCATAGAAATTATCAGGGGATGCCAGCTCAAGTACTCTGGAAACATAAGCAGAAATTTAACTTTAGTGGCAAAACGCTTTCTAATTATACTAGCTATGTCCTCCCTTATGATAGACTTGTTTCCACATCATCCAAAAATCTTTGATTAATATTCTGCCTTTCACCTGAGTAGCTCAAAAAACTTTTACATTTATAACTATGTCGTGTCTTTAAAATTTTTATTCTGGAGAAACTATTTTCAAGAACAAGGTAGTAAACAGGATACTCTTAAACTTAAATGTCTATTGTTCATATCTTCTATGGTCTCCGTCAATTCACCTTAAGCTGGTTAGATATGAAAGAATTTTGTTATGAAAAAGTAATTACAGAAATAAAAATATATATTCACATCAAAGGTTGGACAGAGGTGTTCATGGCATGATTATTCATAATAGCCCAAAAGTAGAAATGACCCACACATCCACCAGCTAATGAATAGGTAAACAAAAAGTGGCATACCTGTAAATGAATAAATAAATAAATACAGCACTGATACATGCTGCAACATGAATAAGCATTGAAAATACATATTATGCTAGGTGAAAGAAGCTAATCATAAAAGACCCTATGTTGTATGATTCCATTTCAATGAAATCTCCAAAATAAGCCAATCTATGGACAAAGATAATAGTGGTTGCCTGGGAATGTCATTTAAGGGAAGGGCTGCTAAGAAATGGCGAGTGATGGCTAATAGGTACAGAGTTTTGTTTTGTTTTTTTGAGAAAAGTGTTCTAAAATTGACTGTGAGAATGGTTTCATAAGTCTGTGAATATGTTTCAAAATATCAAATTGTATCATTTAAATTGGTGAAATGTAAGATATATGGATTATATCTCAATAAAATGGTTTTTAAAAAGTATTATCAAACTTCAACTGTACTTCAGCTATATTTTCAGCCTGTCTTCCCTCCAGTAGGAGGACATTCTTTCAGTATGAAGCTTTCCAACCAAATATTTGAAGTTAATAATCCTCTTGCCCCTTCTCCCTTAGAGGGAGACTCAAAAGGATGAAGGTACTTGCTCATGATTACACAGTTATAACCAGAACCCAAATATCTCTTACCCGCCTCAGGTTTTTGCTGATACTAGGAATATTTCTTGTTTGCTTTTTAGGAGATGGGTTTGCACCTGCTCTAAGTATTCTCTGACAATCCTTTTGTTACACTGTGGCCAGCTTCTTTCTAAAATCTTTTACTTATTTTTTAAATACTTTGTCTCAATACATAAATTATCTTCTTCGTTTCCCTTTGTCTTTTAAAACAAAATAGACTCACTCTATATGTGGTAGTAAGGTCCTGAACATTTGAAATCCAACGATTTTTAAAAATTAGATAAAATTTTAAATATTTTATAACGTTAAATAATGCCTAAAGATTGTTTAATTTATGAAAATATATAACAGTGTTTCCCGTCTTTTTTTCTTCACGTGCTTAGGAGTAGTCCTTCGGATAGTCAGTGCTTTAATTATTTTTTTCCAGGTATCATTTAAAAGTAATCATTCATTTCTTTTTTATTAAAGCTATGGTTTTTCCCATTTGGCATTTGAATCACTAGAAACAATTCCTTCAGGGTCATCCTCTTTATAACCAAGATTCCAAAACATACTACCTATGTGGTAATTGTTAGATGTCTCACTGGTTATATCCTAATGAACTGTCTATTGAGGATAACATCCCTCCTCCATCCCTGAGAAACTTTAAGTTTTCACTTTCCTTTCTAATTCTTCTGGGAACAGCTTTTATTCTGCCCTTTCTATTGTTTTAATCACTTTGCTTCTCTTAGTTATCTCTTTGTTACACATTCCCTATACCATCTCCCATGGTGGACTTCCTTTCCATGTTAACAATTCATCTTAGCATTTACCTAGAAAGAGCCTCACAACTTTCTCTCTGAAAAATTGAGTAATAACTGTATTCTGCATTTAGAAACAACGTAACTGAGACACAAAGATCATCAATAAAGTTATCATGATTAGGTAATGTCAAGTCCAAGCAAAGAGCACAGTTCTTACTTGAGATCACTATGGACCTTCAAGTTAACTGATTAATGCATGCTTAAGAAATCAGGCTCAGAGTTCACCAAATAAGACAGAAACACTGAAAAGCAATTCAAAAGATCACCACAGGTTTCAAAATCTAATATAATATTTCATGCCATGTACAATGCTTTTTCTCTGTGAGATCTACTCATAATCAGGGTACATGCACTTTAAATATGTATTGAAGGTTAGTCCTCTAACCCTAGTATTTTCTCAGGTGGAAGATGTGTCTTCTTTTGAACATGATAGTGTGTTAACTAGAATGCCACCGAGCATTTTTCTGCCCCATATTCTATGTCTGTTTTGTCTCACTTACTAAAAAGAAGACTTGTGGGTAGAATTTACACTGAGTCTTCTTTCTCCAATCCATGATACCAGGCAATTGGTTTTCTCCCAATAAAGCTTAGTATTTGTTGTAGGACATATTTTTTCTTCTTCATAGCCCATGGAGTTGTTGCAGGGCTTTGAAATAGATTTCAAAGCTGTCATTATTTTTTGAGCTTTGAGTACCTGAATTATTTTCCCTCAACTAAACCAGGTAAGGATAATTGTTACATTATTACATCATTTCTTCAACATTTTCCATATCAAACTTATCCTTTAGAGACCACACTGAACAAAATGGATCCATGCATTTTTCCTGAATGACAGCCAGCCAGCACCACAAGTGAAAGGTGGACACTGTTTGACAGGAGCTCTGCCAGTCATTTCATCAAAATCCAGATCCCCAAAGAATTCAGAAATCCATGAGAAAGTGTAATACAACCTTTCCTTAAAGACAAATTTTTGCTTTAGAAACTCCATAGACAGTTTCAAGTGGTTCCATGGAAAAAGTGGGAGGTGAGACTGTATACAGGCCTTACTCCCAGCATAGAAAAAGCAAATATTTATTTAAAGCAAATAATTCAAAAAGCTCATTTTTCATAATTCATATTTTATAGAAATAAATTTAAATGAAAGATTATTATTTATTCTAATTCTTCCAAACAAATTGTAGTAGATAAAACAAAGTAGAGTAAGGGTTGTGTATTACATTGATTAATAGATTGAACTCTAATATCAAACCTACATTTGAATTCATGCCCCACAACTTAACAACTGTGAGACGTTGGCCAAGTTATGCAACCTCCCTGTGCTATAGTTTTCTCCATAGAGTGAATAATCGTACCCACCTAATAGGGTTGCTATGTGGCTTAACAGAAATACTGGTTAAAAGGGTTTAGTAGAGTATGGTTACATACTTAAAAGTTCTTTTTTATAACAGAAATAAAAAATAGCATGGATAATTCAAGTTTTGAAGTTTTCTTTATTTCAATTTTGAAGTTTCAAAAACATAAATGTATTATTTATTAAAGTAATTTCAAATAATGTTACTAGTTTAGAAACTATCTCATTACAAGCAACACATTTAAGTTTTAAATTTCAACAATCATGGGGATGTAAACTATAGCATGTACAATACAGTCGGTAATATCGGAATAATTATATATGGTATCAGCTGGGAACTATAATAGACATATCAGGAATAATCACTTCTTAGGTTATACAAATATCTAACGATTATGTTGTATACCTGAAACTAATATTTTTGTCAACTTTAATTGAAAAATTAAAATTATTTTTTAAAAGTTTTAATTTTTAGGCAACATGACTCATTCAAATAAGACTCAAAAGTTTTAATGTCATCATAGTAAATGCTGTTATTTCTATAACCTTGGTTAAAGAACAATCCCCTATATTGAAGATTATTATCCTCTTCTATTTTACTCTATTAAATATGTGGTGGAGGGAGATGGGGTTACAAAAAACAAAGGGAGGCTCTCCCAGCTAGCCAGATTAGCAAATGTAACTCCTGAATTGGTTTGGTCACCAAAATGAAGTCATATTGTCCTTCCATTTGAACTAACTTTGAATATATGCATAGAACATATGTTTAAACCACCAGAAGATTCAAATGGATATCAGGAATTGGAAGACAGGGTAATTTCTCTGTACTCAGTAGTCAACATCAAATTGCGAAATAAAACTGAAGTCTTTTGATGGTGAAGGTTAAAGCGAGATGGCGGATTATCAAGAATCCACCCCTTCAGAGGCACTGCATGAGGTCCAAGGCAGAAATGCAGGCACAGTGGAAAACACAGAATTTGGGAAAGAACTGGGTAAGGTCATTTGGTGGTAAGTCTCAAACATTGGACCTTCTTAAATCCCTCTGTCTAAAGTAAGGATGAATCTGTAGATCACACCAAGCTCCTTCTAGGGGTGGAAACCGAATGGCTCCAATTTAAGAAGTCGGACTCCAATGTCTGATGACTCTCATCCAGAAGGGAAAAGCCATTTTTGCAGAATACTGAGCAATGGAAAGACTACTAGCAGCATCTAGTGGCCCACTTATGTAAGTGCCCCAGACCTACACCTAAGGCAGAAAAAGTGAGATCCTAAACATGATGAAACATTGATGGACTTTAATGGAGTTCTTATTTGGGTGAGAGTAACAGTGGACATAAGGACAACTGTCCACTATCATATTCAAAGCATCATGGGGAACATAAAGATGCATAAGAGTTCCAATAGTTTATTCCTCCTGTACACTGTATCCAGTTAGAACAAAATTAGTAAAGCATGGCTGACATTTCATATTTAAGTAATGAAGAATTAATTTCAAGAGGGTAGCATCTGACATATTCCCTGTGCTCAAAGTAGAGATGGTTATAGAGCCTGCTTAGATTTTACTTCTATAATAACAACTGGCATTTTTAACCACCTCTTTCAGGAGCAGTTCTGTGCTATGTAACATTAAATAAAATGAGAAAATTTTTAAATGTTTGCTATTTACCTACACCTATCTAAATCATTTATCCTATGCCTATGGTGATCAAAACATAGTTTAATCTAAATATTTCTAAAAAGCTGTTGAATATATCATCTGGAAAAATTATTCTATTGAGGAGACAACTCTACTGACAATTTTGCAAAATATCTATGCACAACAAAACATTAGTGTTTTTTTTCAAAAAATGCACATTTAAAAAAATTATCAAAATGATGTTAAATGATGAAAGCAACTTTTGGAAAGAGAACTGTAAACTGAAAAGAAATCAATTAATTAAGCTCTCTAATGGTGGAAAAGAAATGGGCATTATCTGAATTCTCATTCACTTGGCTGCTTTTAAAATATTAAGGATTTATTTAAATCTAACTGCTATATTAGAATTTAGCTCTGATAACTAAGAATCATTCCTTTTCTGAATGCAACATAGTTGCAAGTTTCTCTTTAAAGGCTTTTAGAAGGCACTTCTTTTTATTCACAGCTCACTCTTCTTCTTTTCTTAATTAGTAGCTTGAATGTGATTTTCCTTTTTTTTTTTAAATGGAGCAGGCTGTGTAGTTAAATGGTGTTTTTGACATTCTTGCACTGGGGACAGATTTGAAATGAAGGCCTCAGACAATAGAGATTGACTACATACTTCATGGACCCAAATGGAGAGAAATGTTGGTAATTACAGGAATTTGACACCACTTTGTCTCTTGGCATCTGTACTTGGAAAAACAATGAAATAATCATGGACAAATATGATGTGAAATGTGTTTATGAAGCAGCATGTTTTATTAACACTGAGCACTGCAGAGAGATAAGCACCACTTGCTAATTTTAAAATTTCTATGAACTGTGGCAATTAAAGCTAATAATTATTTAAAGACTATAATAAAGATGAGTCCATTTTGTAGTGCATCTTAGAGGAAAAAATAAGTAGGGTGCTAAAAGCTCAGTTTAGATGGTGCGCCACCTGTGCAGGTTTATACTTATCCTAACCGGTACAATCTAAGACTGGAAACATCACCTAACACATCAGGCTCAAACTTAAGGATTTCCTCAGTTCATATTTTGCTTCTTTGCTAATTTTTTCTTGTTTTTGTTGTTGTGAAAACGACTTGTTGGGGGTCTTTTTGTGCCTTAGATGTTAATTTTAGAGTGTTATTGAACCCCATGGGCAGCCATCAGAAAACAGTAGGTCTAATTGAATAAAGCATTGAATATATTAACTGTTTCTTTCGTAACAGTCATTTTTCCCATTACAGATTCTTCTCAGTAACAACAAAAAAGCTGCTGGTTGTTTTTTGTCCTTCGATGGAAAACTAGGGAAAGAAGGCATGTTAGAGCCCTGGGCAGAGAACAGCAATATCTTCCTCTGCATTAGCCCAGTGATAACAAATTCAGACTGGATAGCAAAACCATCAAAACTCATATTGAAGATTAAAAACATGAACAGACAGAACATTGAATGATTGATCATTAATAAAGGTTTATGTTAAAGAAAAATGTAATATATCTTAACTTGATTTCCTAAGGGGACACAAGACATTTCTATTAATTAATGTATTCTCTATTTTCTCCCCTCCATATTCTTGTGCTATCTTTCACTATTCATTGTCATTCCCTGAGTCATTTTTAAAAATAAACTTGTGTATTTTACTTTGTAGCATGAGAATAAAACACAATGAATAGCTATTCTCTGAGTATAAACCAGGAAATGCCAAGCAAGCTTCCTGTATCTCTGTTCTTTGCTCACAGAGCAAGTTTATTATGGAATTTATACTAAAAAAAAAAATTAATCATTGTATCTGGTATAGAAAAGAAATGTTGCTAATAATAATTTCTGAGCCAGAATTCTACCAACAGGAATGGGGTATGGTTGCCTCCCCAACCCATAACAGAAAACTCAGATAAATTGATTAGCAACACTGTCTATTGCTTATATTCTTCCTGCATTCTCAGCAAGATTATTCCAAAACACTGGTACATATTCCATAGCTGCAAAGAGGCAATTTTTCATTAGACTTGTAACTTGATAGAGAACCACATTACAAAAGATGGAAAAGGAGATTGTGCCAGGAGAATATTTTCAATGCTCTTTTTTATTTGCACTCCACATAGCTGAAGAGGAACAGAACTGGCCTTGGGCAAAAATACTGTATTAAAATAAGAAATCTAAACCCAGCTTCTCTCTATGGTCTCTAATCCGCCTGTGCTGTGAATTCTCCCTAGCCTCCAAGACTTCACCCCACACATTACAGACATACACACATATCTCAAACTCTCTTCTTTGTTTCAGGTCAAAGGCTTAAGAGCAGTTTTCAAGTCCCAAAAAACTAACTTTCCTTGAAATATTTGCATTTTAATCTAAATTTCTGTGTTCTGAGGTATGAAAACCATTCCTAGTTAAAGAGGGGGGAAAGTAAAAGGTATTATTCACGGCCAAAAGGTAAAGCTGAGTGTAGGAACAAAAACAATTTTCGGAAGAAGGTTAGATAAGTCTTTTATTTTGCCAAAAACTTGTACTAGTCATCTCTCAGAATCAGTTCTGAAGGCAAACCTGATTCAGGTGCATCAGAGGAATGGAAGGAGAATGTGCATAGATGTAATCAACATGGGAAAGGCCCACACCCAGAATACTGCCATAAACCTGATGCAGCTGCTCTCACTGAAAAGGATAAAAGGAATTAAAAGGGAGAGAGGAAAGGAGAGAATGAGGGAGAAAGGAAGAAAGGGGCCATGGGTTTAAGAAAGCAATATGCAAGTATCATCTGTTTTTCTTTTCAATCCGAGTGGACCCTAATCCCCACATTTTACTCAGAATTTATGTTCCAAAGCCTGTTTATATGGTGAAAATTATGTAGAAGCAACCACCAAAAATTTTGCTCAGTGATATAGTTTTAATACGTTCAACACTGGCCCAAGGGTTGGTTTTTTTCCCGTCAGTCTTAGAGGCAGATTACCATCTCTTCGTTGAGTACTCAATGAAGTGTGGAAGTTACACTGCATAAAAAAATATTTGCTTCTTCTCAGTGTTGTGATATGTCCACACTGTGAGAAGTATGCAGCAACTGAGTCAGCAAAAAGAGAATCTCATCTTGGATTATGCTGAATGCAACATTACTGGGTGAAGCGACTGACAGTTGTTCACATTTATAGCCATGGAATCTAGAAACTGCCCTGCTAAAATTGATTTATTCACACCCAGTCTAGTGTGATGATTTAACTATTACCCCAACAGGAGCACCTATAGGTTACTGACCCAGAGACTCTGCTTCTTTAAGTCAGTTCTAAACCTCAGTTCTCTAAGACCGGGACTTCAGAGAAAGAAGCCACTGGTTAGGCTCTTTAAAGAATCTCTGAAATAAAAAGCAGCATGAGAGGGGATACATGAGACTAGCAGGAAGAGAAGGGCATGAAGAAAGCTCTGGCCTTAGGTTGAAGCTAAAGCACTGAAGACAAATGGAGATCTGGGGTATGGTGACAGTCAAATGCAGGGCTTTTTTCTTTTAAAATGTATTCACAACTCTGTGTGTGAACATAAGATGATTAAACAGTGAGGGGTATTAGGAGGAACTGTGAACATTAACATAGTTTTGAGACACTAGTGAATTAATAGAAAAGAAACTACAAATTTGATTTTACTATAAAAAAGAAATATTAGCTATAGAGATCACACACTTCATAGCATTGATGGCTCTTTGCTGTGTAGAACACAACGTATTATATTTATTAAGAAGTATATTATATTACTGTTGCTATGTTTGACTTCTGTGCATTGTTCTGCATACTATGCTCACTATTGTTTTCAGTTCAAATTACTTGACACACAATTTGATTTGTTTGCCATTACAAAATATTATTTGGGAAGAATGTAAATTTATATTTCATCATTACTGAGAGAATTAATATGAATGCCTCATAAAATAACTACAAGAAGCCTCTTCAAAATAAGTAATATGTATGCCAAACCAAATTTTCTTTTTATAAGAAAATATAATTATCTACACACATGTGTATTACGGTTCAGAGATTGTTAATTTGTTATATTTATTGTGTAAAAATATCTCATGTATTATTTAGAGTCACACTAGCATACCCCTCAAATGCCATTAGCTTATGATGCTCCAAGTTTCTCATTCACTTCATAGTTCAACTCAGATATTCCTGTCCAGAAGATACTTTCTTCCATATAGTGATTCAGGGACCCACAAACTAGTTATTAGTTATCTTGTATGTGTTCTATCACCTAGGGCTTTGTACCCCTCTGCACCCAGTTGACACAAAAAGAAAGAATATAAAAAGGGCCTATTTGTTTTCTAGAAGCCTTGCCTTAGAAGTCACACATACTACTTTCTCCACTATTCCACTGCATTTTGCTTGACTACTACCACCTAAGAATTTACTGCCATCATGATTTCTCCCAGGTCTCTCAGTTCATAAAACATTATTCTTTTGTCCCATTTCCAATCAGGAAATTAAGAGCACAGGCAATTAGGACTGAGCAGGATAGTGAAGAAAAAGGTAAACGGAACTCACTTACTGATTCTAGGAATTAAATAATTGGTGACTAACATCACTACAATTGTGGGAAAAAGAATTAGGAGCCACTAGTCCTACATTTTTATTCCATAGCACCTCTGCCCTTAACTTATTGGGTGAACTTGAGATAACAGTTGAACTCTTTCAGCCTGTCTTTGTAGTTATGAAATAAGGGAAGTGCACTAAATACGACCTTATAAAACCATAATTTGAGATTAAATTGCTACATAAGACTGCATTAATTAATAACCTGCATGGTCTTGCCACAAGTAAATATAAGGTTTCTTTCTTTCTTCTTGAAATATTAAAACTAACTCAGAAACTTTATCATAAGTAGTAGTATTATTACTACAGTTCTAGTTAAGTGGACCTTTTGTGGACTGTTTACTCTATGCCATACATTCTGCCAAGTATAATATATTTACGTATCAAGTTCAATCAGGCAGACCTAACACAACTGAGACACAAACCCCAAGTGAAAAATCCTAACTACTCATGACTATGTTATACTAGATTCACAGACCACTGTAGGGAAACATTGATAAGATGAATTATGCTTAGGTGATACTATCGTGTGTGTGTGTGTGTGTGTGTGTGTGTGTGTGTGTGTGTATCTGTGAACTCAGATCAACAGGTGAAAAATCCGTATGCCCCATAATTTACCAAGTACCCTTCTTCAGTTTGAACACTTTGTGTCACAGTTTCCTTATTTTAAAAATGAAGTTTATATAGCTTACCCATAGCTCCCTCAAATACCTTAAGTACCAATTAAGCCACTTTTCCAAAGTAGTAAAAAACCCAACTTCTGAGAATTAACTACATGAACCTAAGGTAATGAATCCAACTCAATTATCCATGGTAAGAGATGACAAGGAAAAGTAAGACTAAATTAAATATACAGGTGTCCCCAAACCACATTTTTGCCATTCACCTAAGCTTTAACTAGCACTAATAAAGAACAAAATAGATTTAGATTTTATCACTTTCCCTCTCCACCCACTACTCTTGTCTGCTTTAAGTGCTAATGGGCAGTCAACCACCCTTTCAAAGGCAGGAAAAGCAGAGTCTGGACTGTGCAATCAATAGACTGAATAATTAGCCCCTGAGTAATTAAGAGTTAACTGTCTTATATTAACTTCACCCCATTACTCCCAGAACATGAACAAGCCAGAGCAAGTTGGACATGAATATGAGAAAGCCAAAGAAAAAAGTAGGGTGGTAAAGAAATGAAGTTCTTTACCTTTGGGTTATCATATGATGTGAACTCTAATGACACAAAAACCAGATGACAACAGCAGCCTAGCAGGGTAACTCCAACAAGAGCAGTAAGAAAGATGTTTCCCCTCAACACCAAATTATTTTTCTTTTCTTCCTACAACAAAAGACTCACTCTAGGCTTTGGCTGTGTTCCCAAAAGATTGGGTAATTAAGCAGGTAAGATTTCCAAAGAGAAATAAATATTTTTCAGTTACTAGACACTGTCATTGGGCTTTGATTCAAATGTGCATAATTTTTTAACAGGAAACATAATGAAAGGAATGTTTCACAAATTAATATAAAGCCCAAAGGCATACCTGGCACTCTCTTACATGAAATCATTGTCTTTCATAAGCCAGGAATGTCAATTGAGTACCCATCTTGGAAAATGCTTTTTATTCCTAGTAGTGTTAGCACTGGTTTTATGGATGGAAAACTCAACTTGAAGAAAAAATGCTTGTAAAATACAAACTGAGCCCCTTTTTTCTAGGTTTAAAGGCATTGTAAAATATAATGGTATTTGTTCCAGCATTATTAGTGAAAATAATGCTTCTTCAGAGGCTGAGAAGCTGAGATGGATTAAACAACATGCATATTCACAGAGTGACTAATTCAAATTAGAGGTTTAGATATAATGTGCTGGGCTCTAGGTCCAGAATTTGAAACTAGTATTCTCTAAAAATAATGTGAAACTCTGAAAGGTAAGATGGCCTAAGAAGCTGAAGAAATTCCTCCAAAATATAATTTTAACTCTGCAAGTGATAACAAGTCAAGCACAGGTTGAACACAATTTTTAGGTTGCTGGAAAAATGACTGAGTCATCACTGCAAAGAGACGGAAAAGAAATTTCCTTACAGTGCTGATAGGTTCAGAGTAATCATTCTATACTCTCTTGTCAGTTATCACAATAGCAAAAAATAAGATAAAGGTTTAATCATGCAATGGGGGATATACTTAGCAAGGTCACAATTCATATAAACTTGACTTAGGAAATTTAAAATAATATGATAAAAATATAATTATGAATCTCACTTTATGCAAAATATAAATAACACGAATATCAAAAAACTAAACACATCAAGAATTGCTTAATTTTTAAGATGATGGTAAGCTGACTAAATTATAAATCCTTGTTAATTGTTAAATACTTCTATTTATCTGAGCAACACATTTTTATGTGCTTAAACACGTTTGTAAGTGATTTGGGGTATATACGAATATTATGCCATTATTTTAATGCTCACCATCAGTATGATTTACAATGCTTTTATACTCTTTATTTTTCTAGTGATTAAGTGGTCATAATGGTACTTAGGGCTAGGGGGAAAATCTGCAAATCAATAATTTGGTATCAAGTCATTGCCTGTTGGCTCCAAGTCATTGCCTGTTGGCTCCAAGTCATTGCCTGTTGGCTCCAAGTGCATCTTTCATTGCCTGTACAATGAAACAAAAAAAGGACCTGTGAAGGGATTTTTCTCCTTGGTTCGCTGGCACAATGCTAAGCACTGGATGCTCTAAGGACATTGTGTGAGAAGGGCTTTCCTTCCTGGTTCGGGTGTGCTCCTGGGCAGGCTCCTGAAGCATGGGCCGCTTTCCTAGTCCCTTGCACGGGCTTCACAGCAGCTTCCTCAGCACAGGCTCAGGAAGCTTTGTAGCTGAGGGCCTTTCTGCAGAAATACATCATGGTGAAGAGTTTTCCCCAGCACCCTCAGAGGTGGATTTCTGGCAAGTCACAGAGGGCAGAGGTAATTCCACCAGAGCAGCAGCACGGTGATTCCTCTGACATCAGTGAGCCATGGCTATGCCATCTTCATCAAGGCCGGCCTCTCCACCTTGGAGATGCAACTCTTCCTGGGTGCTCTATCTCACCTACAGGCCTAAGTGCTGTTCTTTTTTAACTACTACTAATACAGTCTTTTGAATTTTCTTATTATTATCAGCCTCCAATAACTACAATCCCATTATAGTTAACAATTCTGTATTATAACTTTACTTGTTCAAATCACTCTGCAAATTCTGTCTTCTGAATAGACGCATACAAACTATGACTGAACCACTGTGATTCTCCGTATTGTTAATATTACAGAGATCACCATGAATATTTTAGAGAAAATGCTGAGAAAACAAAAAATATATATAATATGCTGAAACTTGAATATTTATGCATTTGAAGGAGACATCCACTGTTCATATTTATAAAAAAATTTCTTGAATTATGATAATTTTGAATTATGTTAGGTTTTCAGGAACTTATCCCTTACTTGTAACAAGTTTTCTAAAATGTTGTCGATGTTTCAATGTCAGCCAAAATTAAGTGTTGAGTCTGCAATTTATGTGCAAATATAACACTTTATAACTGCATATACAAAACCACACACTGACCAAAATTACAGAATGTTTAAAAATATTTTGAAATTGAAATGAGGTATGACTTTGTTCTCAAAGCAACATTCTTTTATGCATCCCCTACCAGTACTTGCATCATGCTGATCCTATCTGCTCAGTCAAGTATCTTTTTCTTTGCACTGAAAAGGAGTCACAGGGGGAATAAACTACTAGGCAGAATGAATCAGCATCCAGCCTGCAGACTAATGTGAATATTTATAGAGCATTTGAGTATTATTAGCCAAATCTTTTTCTCCAAGCACTGCTTTGTTTAATATGTGATCAGCACAATATCAGAAAAAAATTCTGTGTGTATGGTGGTATGCATGTACATGCACACATATGCACACATGCTCACATCTGTGTAACCTGGCAATTAGCATTGTTCCTTGGTGCTTTCATTCTCCTTCTCAGCCCCAGTTCTGTTTTTCATCTTTCATTTTAGGTATCTTGCAAAGCCTTAGGACTATACCTTATTTCTCTTAAGTTATGAGAAATGGAAGCAGAGTTTGCTTTATGAAAGCAATGCTCATTCAAGAGATATCAAGAAATACAAATAAGCAAAAATCTGTAACTAATACCCATAATTCCTCTAACTTATCTAGAGTCAGTTTTTGTTACTGTCTTGTATACACATACATATGTATGCACATTCACATACGCAAGTCACATTCTTCAAGATCATTTTCTAAATATGCAATATATTTATTTAGTCTTTTCTAATAGATTGTTTCCATCTAGTCCACTTACATTGTATGTTATATTTCAGTACTGAAAAGAGTATAAGTAAAATTAAATGACTAAAAGAGGAATACAAAAGATAAAAGTCTGGAAAACCCTGAAACTAGGAATATTTATTTTCTAACAAAGCATTGTATTTACCAAACAAATTGCTTTTGTCTAAGTCCCCTTTTACTGGAGGAAAACATGTTTATAATAATTAGAATTACTGAAATGCAACCAAGAATGTATGAAGTATGTCAAATATACCAGAAATAGTGGTCACATCAAAAGTTTAAGTTTCAAAACACAGAGATCTAAAGTAGGATACTTCAAAGCCAATCAAGCCAGTTGGCTCTCGCTTATTTTTATATCTTATTTCAATGCCAAAAAAGAAAGAGTTGATATAACTGTCTCAAAATCACTTATGAAAAATTATTTCCTCTTTCACACAGATCGGTCATAACAAATTTCACGAAGCAAGTAATTTGGTGAATTAAGTCTGCCAGAGGATTAACATGTACTTTCTAAGGCAGTGTGTGTGTGTGGTATGTGTGCATGCATGCATGTCTGTGTGTGTGCGCACACGTGCATGCATGTGTGTATGTGTGGTGTGTGGTGTGTGTGTGCACACTCGTGTGTGGTGTGTGTGTGTGCGCACACGTGTGTGTGTGGTGTGTGTGTGTGTGTGTGTGTAACTTGTAGGAAAAAGGCACTGTGAAATATCTTCAATAAAGGTTATTCTTTATTACACAATCTTATCTCAGAAAAGTGACGAAACTAAGATGTAAATTCCAGGATAGATGTTTTCTTTTACCAAGAAATCTAAGAGGAGTGTACCTATTATCTAAGAATAACATGATATTCTACAGTATTCCAACTTGAGAGGATAAAGAATTCCTAGTATGTAATGTTTAACAAGTCACTTGTGTAAATATGTAACCCAATTAATGTTTTCAAAATACTATATTGTTATCCATAAATACAATCCTCTATTGAAACTTAAATTATAGATTTAAGGGCAGTAAATAAATTTACTTTATTAAAACTTGAGCCAGAAAGAGAAGACATAACTATTTTACACTTTCCACTCACAAGAAATTTCCAGTATGATCCCTAAAAGAATTTCTTTTTAAGGAAATTTCATTCATTCTATCTTTTAGTATCAATGTACTACTACCAGTCTCATTTTCAAAGTAAGAAAATAACCCAAAGTATCACATATTGAGAAGCTCAATTCTTTAAAGATGAATTGAGAAAAACTTCCCAGGTGATGTATTTTCATAATAAAATCTCTATAACTCGGAGGCTTAGACTGATCAAAGAAGCAAGGAAGAGTTAGTAACTAAATTTATTCTCCGTAGACTGATTGTTCACCAAGGGAAATCTCTGTGTAGGGTTACCTATGGCCTGGCATGCCTACTGCCTGGCTGTTTCACAGGCCATGAGGTCACTGAAATGAATCTTAAAATATCTTAGCAATGAAACTCAGAACATCCAAATACCCTACTCAAAAAACCCATATCACGATTTAGTAAATCCTCAGTCATGAGAAAAGTGGAATTTTACTTTGGCAATTGAATGCCATATATATACACACATATATATATATACACATACATACACACACACACACACACACACACACACGCACATATATATACATACACACACACATATATATATATATAAACAACCTGTGTTTAAGAAGTATCCAAACACACACTAAACAAGAACTCTACCCACTAACAATTAAAACATAATTAGAAAGAGAAGACATAAATGTAAAAATTACAAATAGAAGTTTGTTTTAAGAGATACCATTCAAACAGCA
Source organism: Lyroderma lyra (assembly GCA_004026885.1). Lineage (NCBI taxonomy): Eukaryota > Metazoa > Chordata > Mammalia > Chiroptera > Megadermatidae > Lyroderma > Lyroderma lyra. The sequence continues at coordinate 90,969 of PVJL010004141.1, forward strand.
AACCTCTACCTATGTATATTAAGTAAACTATGGTTTCAAACTGAGCCATAAACATATTCTTGAATTGCTATATTCTAAACTCTTCATATTTGTTGAAAATTTTCAGAATCCAAGTAAAATATTTTGATAAATTAAGTAGAAAAAAAATTGTCAATAATCTCAGACTGGTTTCCTATTTTTAATACAAAATGTTGACTGTGAGAAAATCAAAATCCCAGCAATATCTCCTCAATCTACATTATAAACTATTGTTGGGATAAAAGTATTACATAAGATGAATAATAGAGGTCATCAACACTCAATTGTGAATAACTGAAATCTTGAATCCTGTGAACAAATATAAGAATGTGGCAATGTAGTTAAATCTCTGATGTATAAGGATAGCCTCAGTAAATAATTACAGTGTATATTCAATACTATAAAGTGTACACGGAATAAAGGACTTACACATATTTCACAGATATTTTGGATGGTAGATAAACTCATTTTTCTATTTCCCAAAACACACACACACACACACACACACACACAAATAATCCCAAGAGTTGCCATGATCTCAAAAGGTCCGCTAATGGTAAAAATTACAGCTGATTTAGGATTAACTATTGGTAGATAGTTCTCTATTATTCTAATTTGAGTAACAATCTTTTTTTCAGGTTAGACAATAGTTGAGGAAAAGAAGTTACCCAACAATATACTTTAAAAGGTAGAGTTTAGAAGTATCCTCAAATTTTAGTTTATAATTAGGAAAAGTTGAATTCCAAAATTTTCTGAGTTTGGGAAAATTGCTATTTGATTCTTAAGTTTCCTATGTGTCTACCTTCATTGCTTCTCAAAGAAAAGTACAGGCTTTTCCCACTTCAGAGGTCTGGCTTCCCCATGATACATTTTGAATTGAACTATAGTTGACAGTTTTATTACAAATATGTTGCACTTGTAATTGTTACACCAAAGAAAGTGATTGAAAAAATTTGCAAAGTTATAAAATTGGACTTTAGTTCTATGGAGAATGAAGAAATGAATGTTAGCTTTAAAAATAATATCCTCAGAGATGTATATATCAAGACGAAAAGATTTCAATTTGATTTATTATTCACTTTGGGTATAGTTCTTTCTGATCTGAAAAAAAAAGTCTGAAATTATTCCATTTTACATAAGTGGTAACAAATCACTACTTACAGATTTATTTCCAAAAGCCTCACTGTCCATGGCATAAAATTGCTTCAAAGAATTCCGTGTGTTGCTATTTTAACATCTCCCACCACACTATACAAATGCCAGGCTGACCACTCTGCCTTTAGGGCTTTCACAAAGCAGCTTTTTTTAAAGGTTACAGGTGATGTTATGTCTTCTAAGAATGTCAGCTCTCTTGACAGTTCTCCATGATGTCAACATGGTTCATAATAAATTTAGGCAATGAATTAAATTTGAGAGGGGATTTTATTCATAAATTACTTTTATGTTTAATTGTTTTATAAATTGGTTTAATTTTTTATGTTAGTTTCATTATATATATATAGGTTTAATTTTAATCCTGCTCCAGTGGCATAGCTTGTAGCTTTAATTCCTTTATTTTTACTTTTGACCAGGTAAAATGACACCCGTAGGCCCTTAGGCCCTAGAAGAAAGATGTTTTCTTTAGAAACAGTACTCAGTCCTGCGTGGGCAATGGAGACCTCGTTACACTCTTCATTAGAAATCCTCACCTACAAAAAGGCAAACTAAAAGTTCTATGATAAGTCATTTGTGTCTAGAAAGGATTTGATTTCTGTAACATTTAAGAAATTACTGTAATTTTATTTTTAAAAAGTCATTTTAATTTTAAAAAGCTGAAAAATATAAGCTTTAGCTTATTCTTACATACTCAAAATTAATTCACATAAGAAAAAAGAAGTATGACCAGTCTTTAGATTATCAGCTGAGCAAATTATTAATACTATGCCTTTTTGAATTAAAAGAAAGTTACACAGAAATTCAGTTTGCAATAAAACAGATTTCTAATGCAGAAATGCAGCATTAACCTGCTGTTTGAAGAAGTTTACTTTCAATACCTGAGTAAAAGCCCACAGACTAAGCTAATCAATGTTGTAAATTGCCTGAAATATACATTAATATGGTCTCCCTCCTGACCTCTTCGATTTGGAGGTCACTCAATTATAAATTAGGTACCTTTTTTCTTCTCTTTTGAGAGAAACAAACTGAATTATTACTATCTTGTATGTTTTTAGTAAAAACTGTGATGACAGTTTGGTTATGCTCTTGACAATGATTTTAATACCAACCAAAAATATACTTTAAAAGCTCAAAATGTATTCCACAAAGATGCAGAGAAAATACATAATGTAAAATTGACAATGTTGTTAAAAATACATACCTAAGCATAAGTTATATTAACATTACAAAAATATCAAATGTTCTTATGCCAATGTTTACCTGGGGAAAGCTTCGGCAAAGTAATAATATACCAAGGTGTTTCAGATTCATAGAACCACAACTGAAATAGAAGCATCATTTAAGCTTATTATCCCATCACAAGAACTCTGTGTCCAATTACCAAGCTGGTTCATAAAGATCAAAAATGAAGTCTGATTGCTCCTTGCCCAACACTACTGTAGGAATTCACCTCACTGCCCACCCTAAATTCTGTGCTTATCACTGGCCCTCATGCTGGAGAATACTTAAAGCATTTTTGAAGCATTCCAGGAGTAGACCCCTGAGAACTATGAAGTCATTCATCTCCGCTACTGGGCAAAGCTAAGAATCAGCATGGGTTTTTTGGAGTTGCTTTTTCTATAATAGCCTATGTCAGTATAGGACTGTTGTCAGACTCCATCCCCAACAACTATGACTTTCCATCCTTCAAGGAGTACAGAGAAATCTGCTAACCTCCCTCAGATGTGAGAAGTGATTAACTGTCACAATGCCATCACACATACTACTATTAAGTTTACCATCAACTTATAGAATGTACTCTACATTGCACAGTTCCAATTAGACATTTTTTTCTCTTCTAGTCCTGAGTATCAGAATGCCACCTTAGTGACTTTTTTACCATTCTCGGATCCCCACCTCCAGCTATCTACAACCAAGTTCCAATCGCGTTGCTATTTTCATTGGGTCACCAAACTTACAGCAGCTTCAATAAAAGCTCATTAATTTAGGTGTTTAGATTTTATATTAAAGGTAGCATATACCCCTGTGACAAATATGTGCCACCTCAACACACCGTGCCTAGTTTAAGAAAGGAAGACAAAGGAGGGAAGGGAGAAGATAAGGATTAAGGTACACAGGGAGGAAAGAGACAGGGAGGGATGACAAGGAGGGACCAACAGAGAAAGGAGGGAGGGAGGGAAAGAGGAAAGAGAAGGGAAGGTTCTGCCTTTAAGTCACTGGTTGATTATGGGGGAAAACGTTACCTATCCTGGGTGTCAATTTTTTTCAATGGTAAAATATAAAATCACTTGTACAATTTTATTTTTGCAACCATACATTTCATTAAACCTAAGGTCAAAGCCCTATATATTAAACAAAGGCTCAGCTCTTCAGTCCTTGCTGTCTTGCCCCACTCAGAACATAGTATGATAATCTCTGGAATAAAAAAATAATAACTATACTTAATGAGCTTATCACATGTCAGGCATTCTGCTATGATAGTCACATACATTATCCATTTAGCTAGCAAAACAAGTTATTATAGTTGGACAGGGACAGGTATGGAGTTTTGGTTTAGTCTTCCTATGATGCAGTTATTCTGCTGGGTTGGAATGTCAAGCCTAACACTTGCGTAACTATATCACTGGGAAAGTTGGTGAATTTGTCTGTGCCTCAGTTTCCTCATCTGTAAGATAGGAATATTATTATTTTCCTTATGGGCTTGGTAAGGTGGGGTTTCAATAAGATAAAGTACCCAAGCACCTAGTAAATGCTCAGTTTATAGCAACCATTCTTATTATCTCAAATTTACAGATTAAGAAAGTGGGGCTCAGGGAATTAAGTAACAATCAAAGGTCATAGCTGAAAACCAACCGTGTATCCAGTCCCTAAATTAGGCTCCCAATCTACTGCACTAGCTAGAATTTCTTAGATCCTTGCCTGGAGAATGCCCATGATTCTGTGATACATTCAACAAACTCAAGTCATCACACTATTCTTACCTTTTTCATCAGTTTATTCTTCGGACAAACTGATTCTTAATAATCTTAAATATAGAACATAGCTATTTAGGTAATACTATTAGTATTTTTTAAAATTGTTCTTACCTACATATGAAAATAGAAGACTTATACACTTCCTCTCTTGGTTCCTCAAGGGAAAAAAAATAGAAGCTTATAAAAAGTGAGATTATACTACATCGTGGTTCTGCAACTTGCTTTTTTTCTATGTCTTGGGAAACGTTTCATGTCAGAATTTGAAGAACTGTATGTTTTCTAATATACAGTGTAACAGAATCATTGCCTCCCATTAAAGACAAGTCAGTTCGTGTCTGTGCTATATTACAGATGACTTCTCTCCTTCCCAATATGAAAGGAAGTAAACATTTATCAAATGGTTTCTGAATTAAATTCAGTGTCCTGAAAGCTATACGGGGTAGGAATAGAGGAATTCTTTTTCATGGACAGCTCAAAACTTGGGAAATCCAGTATGTTGGTTTATATTATATAATTTGAGGTATCATAAAGGCATTTGACTTTGAAAACTTCCCTTTAAATGATTTGCTTATCCTTATCTGTACTTAGTATCTAAGATGCAACCACAAGCCACCACATAACTTCCAGAAGCATTTTTTCTTTATTTTTGGACATTAAAATTTTTCTTTCTTAAGGATACCTCATTAACAGTAACTAGAACCTATTTGTAAAAAGCATCTATAAACATCCTGGTTTTAAAAATCAGAAAGTAAAAAACTGTTGCCCAAACTCTGAGGTCACTGATAGGGTAAAGCTACTTTTTCCTTTTCTTAAGAGGTTCATAGTATTGTATTATATGCCACCCATAATCACTCTCAATGATTTTTATTCATTAGGATTTTTAATAGATGTTGGGGGAGGTTTGTTTTTGTTTTCTTTTGTGTGTGTTATTACTAAAATCATACTGAAATGAATATTCATTTACAAAAACCTTTGCACTGTATTTATAGAAATTTCTAATACTGATAAATTGATATCACTATGTCAAAAGTTGTGTTTTTTTTATATTCTGCTAGACACTGACAAAGTGCCCTTCAAAAATGCATACCACTTCACATGGTCACCAACAGTACATGATAGTATCTATTTCCTCTCTCTCCCTTGACATTTTTAGAAATAATTTAAACAGAGTTTAAGAAAAGTCAAACTATATCTGTAAGTACATTATGCTGGCTGGTTTCTTATTTATTTGTATCCAACTATATTTTTTAAAAGATCTGAGGTAGCTTATAACATAAACATACATGTAAATGGAACTGTTCAATTTAAAATATATATACTAATCTATACCATAAAAAGAAAGACAAATATATATTCTAGGCAACAGAGATATAGTAGAGAGTAAGACAGACAAGTCCCTGGTCTCCTATTTTTTAGTAGAATATATACAAATAAATAAATTAAAATATAAATAAATATGATTTAAACTAATAAGAAAGACTATCAAAAAAATAATAAAACAGATGAAGGTAGGTTTACTTTAATTAGATCAGTCTTAAACAGAGAGATCATATGACTACACTTCTAAACCAAGGAACAATTCAAGCAAAAATAATCAGTAGGTTTTTAATCACTAACTGGAAACAGGAAAAAATCTACTCCATGTCCATAGAGAGATGTGCTGCTTGGTGATCCATGTAAGATCATCTTTGCCCTTGGTAAGAAGGGCAAACAGGCAGAAAGATATAGGTGCCTTATGGCAAATCAATTGTTACACTTAAAAAAAAAAGGTTCTCATATCCAAATGATCTGTTTGTCTTGTCATTTTTCACAACTGATGGGACTCACTGATTCCTAATCATTTACCATATGCTGTGGGGAGACAGAGAAAATTAAATCTCATATACAATAAAGGTTATTAGAAAGCCAAAAGAGCAGAAAACAACCAGATACACTTAACTTCCATAACTGGAGAATACAAAGAATTACCCCATCTTTCAATGAAATTATTTGCAGCCTTCTCGGAAGACTTCCAAGTTTTCATTCCAAAGTAAAGATATGAAAGTTAAGCATGATTTCCTGAAAGTCAGTGATGAGGTGAGACAACTAGGGTATTTATGAGTCTTTTATACTGTCATGCTTGAAACTGTAGAATGTTAAGCAGACTACCAATTCACTAGAGAAATACATGCAGTCATCTCAGGTTTGTTTACAACAACAAAGGAGAGACATAGCTCATAGATCAGAGTGTCATAAAATGGAGACAGCTTACTGCCAAGGGCAAATTTAGAACTCTGAAAGAAGAAAAGATACTGTGCCCCCCAGAGGACCCAGACATAGAAATCCAAGTGAGATGATAAGAGTGTTAAAATTATAACTGTCATATATAGCATAAGACAACGCATAAAAGAAACTTTGTTCTACTGTTGTAATTAGAAATTAATGGGAAATTTTCAGTGAAACCTTCAGGGTGAAACTACAATTCAGGGGGATCCACCTGAAATGATCTAAGAAATTAATGATGAATTGTCAAAAGACCTATACAAGCAACGACAGAGATTTTTTAAACTATGTATATACAATTCTACGATAAGGAATTTGAAAGCATCAATGAGATGTACAAAATATTGTTACAAAATCTAGTTCAAGTAGATGTAGAAAACCAAAGCCATAGGAAAAAACAGAACTGGGATAAAAATTACAAAACATCTAACTAGAAAGTTTTACAAGCAATTTCTTTCATGCTATCAAAGAACATCATAATGCCTCTATTTTTCATATTACATGGCTGATTACTTTCCAGACAGCCTTCGTATACACCATTAAAGAATAAGAAAAAGTGATTGAAAGATCTTAAGAGAGTTTATTGATGGTCCGCTCTTATTCCCTCATAAGAATCAATGTCCTAAATCCAAACCTATCTGTGAAGGAACACGTTTCCCTAGAATTTTGATGGGAGCAGTATGGTGGTTCTTTTCTAATTCCTTTCCAATAAGAATGAACATTAACCAATATGGTGGCGGGAAGAGAAGTGCTTGATGCTGTTTCATTAGTCTCTGGTCATGTTCTTTATGTTCCAGGATGTTTACCAATAGTATCAAGACCCTGATTTTAACCTTCAAGAGCTTTATTTACCTAAATGTTACCTGTGGGAGATATTTGCGAAATAACTTGCTAAAGCAATTAGTTTGGTACAACTTACAGAACAAAGAAACAACAGGAAAGACATTATGTAAATGTACGGCTTTTCAAAACTATCTGCCTTGAGAAAAGCATGGTCAGATGCCTAGTAAAGAATGGCACAAGTAGAAGTTTGAAAATGTTTGGCTGCTCTATATTTGTTTACAGTTCTATTATACTATTAATCTTCAATTTGATTAATATTACAGATTTGACACATAAAAATAACCTTAGAGAAAATTCACTTATGAATATAGATATGAATATTTCTAAATAAGATATAAGCAAATTGAATCTAAGACTGCATCTACCATGACCACATTGTTTTTAATTCAGGAATACAAATCATAGGAAACCTCTTTAACAGCAATATCCTCAAAGAAGAGAACACCTTTGATAACCTCAATAGTCTCAACAAAAGATCTGAGAATCTTCAATACTTATTCCTGATACATATATTAAGAAATGAATAATTCACCATTATGTATCTTAAAATAAGAACAAAATTATTTTTTGGTAAATTCGAAAGGTTTCAGGAATGAGCCTAGCACACTGCATTTCCCAATATTATTGAACATTTTTCTAAAGGTTCTAACAAATACAGAAATGTGAAGCAGGAAGAAAAACATAGCAAAAACAATATTCTCATTGGCATGATTTTATATTTAGAAAATCTTAAAGAATCTATATAAAATTTTATACTTAATAAGAAAATTAGTGTAGCCTCTTATTAAAAAAATAAGAGAAAGGAATTTAAATTAGCTACAATGAGCTAAATTTTAAAAATTCAATTCATATAACACACAAAATCTATGTACGGTCTTCATGAAAAACATAAAATATTAAGGTTTGAATAAATCATGAGCCATTGCATTTTATAAATTAGAAAAATAATTTATGTAAAAAGTGCAGATTCTTCCAAACTAATATATTATAGATTTAATGACACTGCCTACAAAATTCAAATGGCCTGTTTTTAAAGTTGGCACAGTGAAATCTCCAATTTATATATAGGAATTAACATGTATAACAACTAATATATTTTGGGAAAGAAAAACAATGGAGAAAATTTGTTGTGCTCAATATTAAAGTGAATTACAAGTCTACAATAATAAGATAGTGTGATATAGACAAGAAAATTTACAGACATAACAAAAACCACAAAAGTAACTCTAAAACAGACCTTTGTATACCAAAGAATTTCATATGTGATATAAAGACTCATGGATACCAATAACAAAGGGGTAAATTATTCAACAGGTAGTATGAAAATAATATTTAAAAAATAAGATTTACACTCCATAGCATATTTCAATATAAATCTCAGATTAGTTCAAGTTAAAGAAAGAAAATGTTAGGTAGGAAACTAGGCATGAGAGACAGGAGGAGCAGAAGGTACTACGATCAGTGCTTTGCACTACCCAGGTCCACTTACCAGGTCCAACATCCAGGGACTAATTTTGTTATTAGAACATCCTGATAAAAGGGAAATACAATTCTACAATTGGAACCTATGTAATTTTTACTAACCAATGTCACCCCAATAAATTTAATAAAAAAGGGAAGTAAAATCCAATGAATACCTGGTTTTTTGATGCCTGCACAGAATGTTCAAGCTTGCCCTTGGCTTAACCTTAACCTCATTATAATGTAATTATAATGAATTAGCATTGTGGTTTTGGCCTCCCAGTGTGTTTTTCTGTAGGCATTCCCGGGAAGGGCATGCGCAGGGAAAAAAACAGTTATATGATCTATACACATGACAATCAAATGACCGAAATCTTTATGTCACACTCACTGGCTCAGGGCCAGCAATAAAACTCAAACCCCTCACCCTTTGAGACTTTTGCTTCTCTTGGCTTGGCATTTCTCTCTTGAAACTTATTGCAATAAAGCTTTACTCTGCCTTCCTTTGTTTTGCTGATCTGTAATTCTTTAATGTGTCAGTGGAAACATCCAAGCTCCTTGTTGCCTCCATGCAGTAACAAAAATACACCCTTTTTTATGAGCTGGCAATCTATACCAAATCTTTTATTACAAAATCATAAGCATGTATAGTTATGATTTTATAATAAAATCATAACACATGTCTGGGTGTTATTTCTACCAGACCCTGTATATCAGAAAAATAACAACACTGTTGACATAAGAAACATCCAAACCTGCAGAGAATTTTTACAGGGGATTATCTGAACCAAACTGATGGCATATGCCAGGGAGCAGGACCTCAAGTGCTCTGGGAAGTAACAGTTTTGCAACTTCTTATATGAATTTGAAATTAAGCAAGGTGTATAAGGAAAATTAAAGAAAATAAAGCTGGGTTTGGATTATAGGATAGTTAACAAGATTATGCACTCTCTTGAGGGTTAATACCCGCTTAGAAGGGTATTACTCGGATATTTCAAAGGTAGGTTAAACTAGATGCAAAAGAACAATGGACTGGCTTAAAGCCTCCTAGTAAAGAAGTTACAGGCCTGCGGCATGACTATCCACCATGAACTTCCCAGTTAGAAACTTATAATCAGATCACCCTGTGAGGTTACTTTCCATAGCACCCCTTTCATCCACAAGTTATCATATAATTGATTTAAGAAAAGCCAAAAACTTACAGCAGTGGTCCCTAACCCTTTTTCACTTGTGTACCTCTTTTAAACCTATTTCTATATATTGTACCCCTTGTTTTTAAAACAGCTGTTTTTAAATACTGATAATTTTGTTCAGTGCCTGTCTTAATGTAAAATAGTGAAAAACGAGGTAATAAGTTATGAAAAAAATTACTATATTAAAAGTACAAACCACAGGTTTAATTTTACAATATTCATAACACAATTAAATATTGATAATGATTATCAAGTATTTACCCAACTTTTAATTAATTATAATATTTATTTGTTATCTGAAAAGTCTGTAATAATTGTTATGCAGATCACCAGTCTATTGAAACACCGTTAGTGAGATCATTGAGGTTGCTTTGATGCATTTAGTTTCTTGAAATCAGGCACCAAAGATGCAAGATACAGACTTAAATCTGAACTTGATTAAGCTTGTTGCAGTACTTATTTTTTATGAAGGCTTAAGAAGAAAAAGCTCTCTCCACTTATTCAGTATTAGTAAACGGCATGAGGTATACGAGTGCCTTCTCACTGAGCTGTTTGTATTCCTCACTGACACCTACCCAAAAGGTAATAAGATTCTTTATTTTAAAAGAAGAATTTAAAGGAGAATTGGTTGAAAGTTTGACCAACTGCTCTTTTTCACTGATTGATAGTTTAGCTTCTTTGAAGAATTCTTCATGGAACGGATCTGCAATCCAGTTGTTTTCTTTTTCACGTTGAGGGAAATACTTATAAAAGGACACTTTAAGCCCTTCCAAGTGACTTACAATATTCTCTTTCACCTTTTGGATAGGTGCAAGTCATTCTCAGATAAGAAATCATGCAAAGTTTCAAAAATTTCAGGCTGAAAGAGTTCAATACACACTTTCCAGAAATCCACTTTTTTAATCACAGACTCAATTTGCTGGTTATTTTGAAAATAGTAATTGAGCTGTTTTGAAGTCCCAAGTTCAGTTTCTTTATTTCTAAAAAAATATCTGATAAGTTGCAAGACTTTGAAACTAATCACTGTCCTAAAACTTTGGAGCAAGAGGAAAACGATGATATTCAAAAAATCCCTGGACTTTATGTAGAAGTTCAAACATCCATGTAAGAACTTTGCCACAAGACAGCCACCTTACTTCCATCTGCAAAAGTAACATGCTGTGAATGCTGTTCATTTCTTCACACAGCACTTGCAACAATCTGGAGTTTCGTGGTATGACTTAATAAAATTTACAACTTTTACAGCCTATCAAGAACATCTTTTAGTTTACTACGAAGAGGCTTGGGTGCAAGACTTTCTCTATGAATGCAGCAGTGACTCCATGGTACATGGGGAGCTACTTCTTTAATTTGGCTATGTAGGCCTAATAATAAACCTGATATAGGTTTGCTTCCTTTGGTGCATACACCACAACAATTGATTGCATTAAAAATATCTTCACCTGTGGTATGCTGTCTCAATGAGTAACAAAGCAACAGGTTTTCCTCAATTTCATTTCCTAAAAGTATCTCACGATGACAAGCAAAATAGATAAATCAGCAACATGTACATTTTCATCGACCTGGATAAAAAATAATTTACTTTTTCTAATTCTATCTACTCACTACAGCTTCAACATCACCAGACATCTGAAATCGTGGAGACATTGTACTGTTTGAAAAAAATAATAATATTGATTCTGAGGACATATTCTTCCACAAACATACAAAACACAGTATCCTTAATATGAAAAAAAATTAAATCTTCAGCTATTGTGTGGTTTTTACCATATCTAGCTATGCAATAAGCAATACAGTATGAAGCCTCAATTGCATTCTCATTGTCTTTCTTTGCTGACATCATGTATGAAGTAACAGTTGGACACTTTTAAGCACTGAAAAGTATGTATTTCTTTGTTTTTATACATAGGATGTTTAGTTTCTAAATGTCACATGAGTAGAGACAGTTTCACATAACTGTTGGACAATATTTTCCCACAACGACACACAAAAGTTTAGGACAGTTATCATCGTCTACAAATGAAAATCCATATTGAATATACTCTTCAGAGTATTTCCTTTTCTTCTGCATAGTATCTGAGGCACATAACTTTTTACTATCTCCCAATGTGGGTGTCCTCATAGCTGTAGACGCCTGCTGAGAAGTACTTGGTGACTGACTGGTTATAATCCACATCAAGTTTTGTTTTGTAACCATTCCTGTGTTCAACCACTTACCCAGAACTGACATGCTTAAAAATGACTGACAAGAATAACTGAAACTATGTTAAACATTAAATTAAAAAACTACTTGAAAAGAATCATGATTAAAGACAACACACTAACTTTTACTCGGTCAATAACTAAACTGATCAAACAGTCTGACTATAAATGTATTTATATGTATTTATATGTTTGGGGAAGTTCTAGAAATGTCACAAATGAATTGTTCTGAAACTGTGTGTAATGATTGGTAGAAGAGCAGTTTGGGGGAAGGGTTCATAGCCACACCCATACCAATCATCACTCACTAACGTGATCTAATTTTGAAGTGTCTCCATTAATAGTGATTTAAACTTAACATTCATTGTTCCATAACTAATGTTTTGCATTTTTTTTACTTCACTTGTTGATTTGCCATTACTGATATTTTCACGTACCCCTGAATAGTATGTACCCTCTTTGGTACACATACCACCACTTGGGAACTGATGACTTAAGTGTAGTGAATAACTCAGGAAAAAAAAGAAATATATTTACGTGTATATGTGTGCATATAAATTTTTTAACAACATGAATATCAAAAACAGAAAAGGAAATTTAAAAGCAAAATAAAATTTGGAAAAACCTGTATAATTTAGACACATCAAACTATATGGGTGATACTATATATTATATCTTCAGAATCTAACACCCTAAGTTTCGTTTGATTCCACAATGTGATTTAGCTTAAAACTTTTTAAAACCTTTTTTTCTTTATTCTCCTAAATGCAGTTTCAATTACTCTGTTTCCTATGAATACCAGCTTCTGTTTACTATACATACTAGTTTCAATATCGCCCAGAAATTACTGGGCCACCTCCATCTTTCTATTGTTCTAGTTCTTTTTACTTGTCTATAAAATTTTTTGGCCATGGAGGAAACAAAGGAGATGGATTTTGGACAGGAGTCCACCATCCTTCCAGAATACTAGCATTTTGAATAAACCTACATTTCTTTCCAACCTTGTCTCTTGATTTTTGGAGGCAGCAAGCAGCATCTGAACCTGGTAACAAAAATTAATGTCCTTGCAACATGGCTCTTCACATGTAGGAATCAAAGCAAAAATGTGTCAGGTTTTTTGTTGTTTTTGTTTTTGCCAGTGTGCTTAGAAGCATAAGAAACAGGCTAGTAAGCAGAAACTTACAATCATTTGGTTCAACTGTGTGAATCCTGATGTGCTCACTTTCATATTTACACACCTACAATGTGCAAACCTATTTGCAGTAAAACACTTAAATAGGCAAAAAATAGGCAGAATAAAGAGAAATAAAAAATGCAAACACTGGAGCTTGTTCATGATGTTGTCTTGGTTATTACTCTGTTTTCAGACTAAGTAAGAAAAAGAAAAGGCAATGGAGAAGAGATGGACTTTGAATTTCCAATGCAATGAAGAAAAAATATACTGAGAGCCAGGAAAAAATATTTTTCCTGTACCCTTCTTTCTAAGTTCTTGGCCTCCCTGTAATAAAAAATAGATTAACAGGAGAAATGCAAACAAAAGTTTAATAACATACATACTATATCCTGTGTAAATAGGAGATACCCAGAAAACAGATCCCTGAAATGGCTCAGGGCACCACTTCTCAAATACCGCCTCAAGCAAAAGACCAAAGACGTGGGGGGTGGGGGGTGGGCAGGAAGTAATTATGAAAGTTATCAGGCAAAGTAGATGAGCAAATGAAGGTATGGCTGTTATGCAAACTGAAACTCGTTGTCTTCTCTATTGAAAAAAGAGTTTCCAGACATTTAGAGTTACGCTCCTCTTCCTGGTAAAGAGAGGAAGACATTCTTACTAATGGAGATTTCCCTTATAAATGTAAATGTAACTTAGGAAAGGTTAACTTCTACTCAGTTTTTAGCTTCTAGTGCATCTACTATTTCTTTAAAATAACCAGTTTAAGATAACCTTTATGCCAAAGAGACATATTTTGGGATGGTAAACTATGTTCTCCTTCAATATTAAGGATAGATGACGAACAGCAAAAGAGGTATTTAAGACTATATGTAATTTTAAAGAGTGGGTTTCCTAAACTCCATTTCTCCCACAATGTCATCTCTCAAGTCATACAAGCACCACCTCCCAAGCTAAGACACACTTCCTTACCATCCTCTTCTCTCTTTTCTTTCATCAATGCATCATCTCTAGCCTCTTATTCACTCAAAGTCCTTGCTCTTGGCTATCTTATTTAATAAACCAATTTCCCCTAAAATGCAATTAGACACAATAGGGCTACCTACCCCACTTCAGAGCATAAAACATGACCGCGACTTTGCCATCTATATATCTTTGTTAACATAAAAAACAACAATAATAACAACCAAAAATATAAACAAAAAAACATCCAAACCTATAGAGAATTTTTTATAAGAACTTGTTGGTACTGAAACTGATTACAATTGCTGAGAGCAAGATCTCAAACGCTCTGGAGAATAACAGTTTTGCAGCTTCTTTTATGTATTTGAAATTAAGGAGAGAACATAAGGAAGGTGACATAAAGGTGAGAGAAAGCAAGACAGAGACTGAATTATAAAACAGTTAACACAATTCTATGCTCTCTGAGGATGGTCATGTTTATTACAAAGGTGTTTAACAGAAACAATGAACAGGTCTCTACTTTAGGCAAAGATAAAATCTTTTACTTAAAACTTTATGCCTGGATTGTATCTATCCACCATAACTTGCCCAGTGAAGAATTCTTGACCTCACATCCTGTGAGGTACTTTCCCTACAAGCCTGTTTCATTCACAACTTACCAATACTGTAGGGGAAGAAAAATTTTCCTTATACCCTTCTAGGTTCCTTGGCTAATCTAATAATTAAATTAACATAAAGCAGATTAACAAGAGAAAAACAAATTTAATTACATACATGTGGAGGGAGAGCATGAGAATATGAGACCCAACAATAAGTTGGGCAATGTAGGCTTACATGCCATTTTGAGCTAAGGAATGGGATAGGGGCCTGGGGCTTCAAAGGGGAGAAGGGTAATTCAATGGATAATAAGAAAAGCAAATAGTTCCTAATTAGGTATTTGTCCTGTCAAACAGAAAGATCATTCAGAAAGAAAGTTATCTCTGGTAATAGCTCTCTTTCTAAGTTCTTTTAGGTATAAAAGGGAGAGGTAAACATTTTTCAAGAGTACTGAATTTTGATTGCCTTCAGCTAAAAACAATCCACATGCCAATGTGACACATTTGGGGGAGGCTCATTCTGAACCCCTTCAATATAGTAACCAAAAAGTAGATAAACATTCTCTTAAATGTGTGTGTGTGTGTGTGTGTGTGAGAATGTGTGCATTTTAGTTGTGCATGAGGCACAACATGTGAAACAATTCACTTTGGAATAATGCATGCCATAATCATAGGCAGCTTTAAGTTACTATGGTTGAGTGAACTTTAAAAAATTCTGTCCATATCTGATTGAAAGGGCTTACTGATCTAGGCTGTTTGAGAAGTAAAACTTTTCAAAAACACAAAGTAGGAACTTGTGATCACTAAGCTGGAGATACCACTGTGATGTTCTCTGTGTAGGGCTGATTCAGAGCCCTACAAAAAAGAACACAAGGTAAGCTGGGAGCCTTTGAAGCTCCAGCCCTATGCTTCTTCAAGGCAGAAATCCTGTGAACTATTCTTGCAATAGACTTTGATGTAAAATAGTGAAAACATTGGATTATCCTAAGAATACCATTAAAAAAAAAAGAATTCATGGGCTTGCTTTTTTTCTACTGTGACCCAGAAAGACCCACCTATCCATGGGCAAGCAAACAGACAATGTCACAAAAGCATTGGAGATTGCTCAGTTATGATGAAGGACCTGGAGCCACTAGTTCCACAGCAGAGGTAAATCACAGTCTCTGCTTTCGTAGGGCAGAAATTTGTTAGGGAAGGAGAACTGGAGATGGGAATCATTCTAGAGCCAATTTCTATTCCAGCATTCCTGGAATGCTTTTTTCACAAATGAACAAGGTAACAATTCTTTTCTACCACTAATTACTCTCAAGCATTCATAAAAGACATAATTGTCCATAAATACCACTTTTGGAAAATAGATGTTCTGATCAAAGATTTGACCTATGTTAACTCAATTAATTTACACTTGTGTTCTCTTCTAGTGCTGTGGGCAATGCAATGTTTTAGTCAGCATCCCTGAAAGTTTTTCAGTTTAATCTCATTCATTTCAATCACTGCCTTGGGTTATTTATTCTACTGCACTTTGCATTAGAATAAATGCTCCCAGTCACCTGGTACCCCCTCACCCATAATATCTTGACTTAATTATTCCAACAATCATCTCCTGGACCTTTCTTTAATTGTCACTGCAAGCAAAGTGAGAGCTGAGTATTGCTTTGTGTCTGCCCTTGGGATGTGACAGCAGAATGCTCCTCTACATTTCTAGGAGACAACCAAGTGGTTTGAACTGATTTTTCAAGTCATCCCTTTGCCCCATGTGGTCTGTTTTGATTCAATTAGCTTATGCTGGGGAGTAGAAGAATATATGCCCTTGAGTGAATACTCAATGCTAATTTCAGTCCATTTGCCTTCCCTGCTTTAGCCAAGCATGGCTCCTGCCTCTAAACTCATCCTCTTGCCTTCTGCCACCACAGCTGCTGGCTGTCCTAAAGTTTTATCTCCCCCACAAACTAAAGTACAGGATTGATTTCTGCATTAGGGAAAAGAAATTTAATTAGTGAGTAATGTTCACTTTTGTTCCCTTGAATTCAGAGAATTTACAAACTATCTCAGTATTTCAAAAGATAGGGCCTTCAGGCAAGAGTACAATTTTAATGTAACCATCAGCCATCTATCTACCCCAAGCACTCAAAGTGCAATGAAGTTGGGCTGTTGCTTAGAAAGCCTTAATAGACACCATGGGACCCTCACACATTCTCTCTCTCACACATAGCAGTCTGATAACTTTTTAAAGAACAAAGACCCAGTACAGCAGCTTTCCACTATCCTTTCAAGCTCCTACTCACTTAATTTTTGTGTATTTCAAATAAAATTATTTAATGCATTCTCCTCATTAAAATTCAACTGAACTAATAATGTTATATAAAACAAGTATCTGTTGGTCTTTCTCAGAAATACAAGAATTGAACTAAATTTCAATTAAATGTTAAAAGAATAACTGCATTGTGACCCATGTTGTCTTAAGATTCAAACAGCAAGCCAGCCTTTACACTAAGGTGAACCCTAAAAGACTTACCTACTTGCATGAATATCAACAAGTTGTGTAGGAGGTCATTCTGCAGTCTGCCACAGCCTAAGGGACACTTTAGTTCTGTGCTAGGTAACTAAAGTATGTCATACTGCCCTGCATACTGATATTTAACAGAGCCACCTGTAAATACTAATGTATGGAAATACATACAATGTCATAGGACATAGATGTACTGAATAAAGTAAGAGAAGGATTAATTTGTTCATGGGGTAGAAGAAGAAAAAAAAAAAACCACATTGAAAATCTTAGGAGAAAAGGTGGGTAGCCTGACTGAGAAGAATTGAATGGACATCTGAAAACCCATGAGTGGAAATAAGGAAGGAATTAGTATCTTTAGAAACCACAAGTTTTCATTCCTAGCCCTCAATTCCACACGTACCCCATCCATACACAATTTACAAATCACAAATTACAAATTTATTACATAGAATTATCCATAGATGGATTTCTTCCTCACAATGACTATATTTTAAGTCTTTGACTGAGACAGATTAATAGGAGAAAAAAAAACAAAAGTGAAATAATCTGTGTATCTCCTGTATACATGGCAGATACCCTGGAAGATGGAGTATAACACCCTAAAAATGACTCTAGCCACCACATTAAGTACCTTCTCCAGCTAAAGACAAAAGATGTTGGGGTAAGGAGACAATTAGGGGACGTTATCAGGCAAAGCACAGTAAACAAGGGTATAGTTGTTATGAAGATTAAGTCCTCGCTTTCTCCATCAATAAAAGTTTTTAGAACAGAACAAGGGCTACCTAATTTTCTCTAAGTTTTGAGGTCCACTAGCTACTTATTTTATTATTCAGGTGGTCACCCCAAAATTCCTTGGTTATCCACAGGTAGACCAGGATTGATGTCTTGCCCACCCCAATTTAGAGATTTAGTGTCACCCTACTCTTCCTGGTGCAGAGAAGAGACACCATTACATACAGAGATTTCCCTTGTAAATGTAAATGTCTCTTATAAAAGGTAACTTCTACTCCATTTTCCAACTTTTCCTATGTCTGCTGTTCCTTAAAAACAATCAGCCCAAAATAATCCTTAGGCCAAAAAGGCCTATTTTGGTCTGGTATATTCTGCTCCCCTTTGTCTGTTTTTCTCATATATATGACAGCATTTCTGGCTCATATTATATTCAATATATTGTTGGTAAGGTTATTATTGAATGTAGAAAACTACTAAGCCACCTAAAGTTTACAATAAATAAGGGTTTGGTTGTCATGTCCAGCATGACACAAGCTATGGGAGAACAAGAAAGCGACGCAAAGTGAAGAAATACAGTAGCCAAGAATATATTACAAGCGGGGCCAAGGGACTCCCGCCTCAAAGACTCAGAGCCCAGAATCAGGCCAACGCATAGCTTTCATTGATGGACGTACAAGGAAGTGAAACTGGTTTTTCCATGGTCTGTGAGTTATGTTGCCTAGCACACTGCTTTTTCCAAAAGTCCCCATTGTGTTCCAACATGCATTGTGTTTCTATGAGAACACATAGCCCCAAGGACTCAGTGTACCGAAACCGCCCCAGGGGGTTGACTCAGTACCTAAGCCATTCCTATTGGAGCGTGACCGACATTGTTCTATTAGGTCACCACTGGAGCAGCGTGGGACTCAAGGCAGTCAGAGGGTAAAAGATTAACCTCAGAGAGGGTGAGGGGTTGTGCCTCACCTCTGTAGAGCCCAAGCTCTCTCCTGATGGCCCCTGTGTGACTGTGCCTGTCTTAGGTTATTCCTCCTTTGAGGGATCTTACCCATCATTGACCAACCAGCCATCCTCCGGGGCCATCCAGGGTGATACGAGGTATTCTATGCCCCCGTGGCCTCCGCGCTTAGCTCGTGCCTTAGGATATCATGGGGAATGCATGGGGGACGGAGCGGGGGACAGACAGGTTGGTAACTGGAAGGCAACATTTGGTTAGGCTTCAGAAAAACACTTCAAAATATTCAGAGAAAAGATGAATATATTTTTGTACCCTCAGATTCTGAAAGAAAATAAGCATTAAGAGAAATAGAAGATTGCAATAAAAATAAATTCTAACTATAATCTTGATTCAGTTTGGTCCATAAGCCCACGCTATTTCCTTTGGCTGAAATTTCCTTTTTCACATATTCCAACTATACTACTTAACATATCAGACAGGAATTGCTTCCGTATGCCTAACCCAATTTTTGCTCTCTTGCCTCACATCTGGCCATATTTCCTTTATTCATTCTTGCATTGTCCTTTTCTCCTCTTTTTTTGTTTTCCTTGTTATGTCTAGAAACACCCATGATCAGCTAACTCATTGGGAAAAGCACAGACTGCTGACAATTAATATTGCACACTGCCCCTGACAGACACCTCATTATAGGTGTCATGGGGCTACAGAGAGATTGGTGAGGTTAACAAGAGTGTATCATAAGTGACTTCATTTGCGTTTCTCCATTCCAACTAATGCTAACACTAAGACCTGCAATTCATGAAGCTGCATAATCAACACTCTCAGCTCCCTGAGGACAAGGACCAAAATATCCATCACTAAAGCAAAAAGTTCCTTTTTTTATTTTGCACGTTAGTTCTCTTAATCTGTATTTTAGAAAAAGAACTGTATAAAGAATTTTGCAGGTTATATACGCTGCTTTTTTGAATGGCACCTTTTGTATGAATTATATCAGCACAAAAATAAACCAGTTAAATAAAAGTGCATAAAAACAACAATAGTGGATAATAAAATGGCACTTAAAATATAGACTTAAACTATAAACCTATCAGTAAAGTCTGATAAAAAACAATGTGATCTATCATTATGCCTTAAAGGTTAAATCATAAAATATTCTAGAAGCACAATTATTCTAGAAGCATGTTGCACACAAAAGTATGCATTCTCTGCCTTCAGTTCTATAAAGTATAAATTTAGAGTGGGTTAACAGAAATATACAAACTGATCGTAATATTCATATTGATGCAAAATAATCATTTCTAAAAGAGGACCCTTATGGAAATACTGATTTTTATTCTTTATTAAAATTAGTGTGTGTGTGCATGCATGTGTGTTTAAGGAATATTGCTGTGAAAAAGAAAATGAATGCAAGAAGTTGAATAAAGCACAACAATAAGCAAGTGTTAATGTTTGGAGAATAGATTTGTATTTGAAAAGAGAAAAAGGTAGAGAAGAGGCTCTGTTCTTAGAAAATCATTGACCCCCTTACCCTCCCCAAATGTGCTCTGATTAGCTCAAAAGCAGTCTTTATCTCATCCAAAGCCTTCAACCTTGAAAAAGCCTCATCTCTATGCGAAGCAATTAGGAGAAAAGTGTGCCCTGAACAAAGTAGGTTCTCAATAACGATGCTTTGGTCATCCAGAACAACATGGAAAGGAGGCAGGCATTAATGAGTCAGATCTGCTGGAAAGAGAACATATTTTAGAACTAAAAGGCTTTGCTACAAAGAGCATCATTTCATCTCTGAAGGTCACAAAGTCCTTCACATTCATTTCATTTCTGGATATTATATGCTGAAATCAGAATGGTCTTCCTAAACTTGGTTAGCATTTGCTGAGCCAGGTCAGCATAAAGAAACCAACTTTAACATGATTTAAAATTCTAATTATTTCAATACGGTCATTACTTCTGGGGAAATTATTGCAGGAGCATATACTTGTTTAAATAGATCCATTTAATTTTGTTTTTTGCTATCAAGCGTATGAGCAATTTTGGGGCAACTCACCAAGGAAAACTATAAAATCCCAAATTCCTCCAAAAACACAATAAAGCTAGCATAGTAGTATCTGAAATATTTATACTCCTAAACCAAAGTTTAGTATTAATACTATAATTTATGTTAAAATTTATAATCCTAAACAATAGTGTAAGTTGAAAAATCATGACAAACACTGAAATATTTTCCAAAAATTTCCCCACATTCGGGTCCCACCTGCTCTTCCAGATCTTTGCCACTCTCCCACCAAGAGGTGTGGTCTATTTTCCCTTCCCTTGAAATTGAGTAGGGCTCTGATTACCATGACAAATTGAACATAGGACGAGATGCTGTGTGTCTTCTGACAGAAGGTTAAAAATGTAAGCTTTTGTTTACTTTCTCTCTTTCTCTCTGAGCTTGAGCTTTGGAAGCATTCTGCCAATTTGTAAGAAGTCCAGCTACCTTGAAGTCACCAATGTGGCAAGACCACATACAGACTACAGAGACAGAGAGAGACACCAGAGAAATCTTCAAATAATTCCAGCGTCCAGCCTTCAATGCAGAGTGAGCTGGGTGGTGGTGTGTGAGAACGAAATTGAAAAAAACAAGTCAGAGATTCTGAATTAATCCCAGTGAAAGAGGGTAAGAGTAGGGACAAAATGAGACATGTCTTATTGATACAGGAAGCACAATTATCCAGGTAGAAGATGTTAAGCCACGTTTCTCACTGAAAAGCAGAGATTATAAAACCTTTAAATTTTGTTCCATGTGTATTGCCCCCAGTAAATCATGCTATAATTTTCCAGTTTACTAAAGGAACATTTATGGCCCTCACAGTGTTGTAGGAAAAGAGGGCTCTTAGCCTTATGAAGCAAAGAATTCCAATGTGAGTTGATATAAGGTTTAAAGTAAAAGTAAGTTTATTTAGGAGAGAAAGTCAGAAAACAAAGGCCACCCCACAGACAGAGCAGCAGTCTCTAATCTCTAGTGGAATAGAGATTCCCTACATCCCCGACCCTGGGCTAGGGTTTGTATGTGATTTCTGCTCCCACCGGTCTAGGGAGTGGGGATACTTACCTTTAACTTCAGTAAGATGGAAGAAGAATAGGGGCAAGTTTGTTTTTAACTTCTGTAAAGCACAACTTGTGTTTTCTTTCCATGGGCTTAACTACAGGGGTGGTCCTAATGAAATCTCTAGTCTGTGCTCTGTGTCATTGATTATTGCCTGCCTGAGTTCTGTGTCTTGGAGCACCTAGGCAGCAGGCTTCGAAACCAACCTCTTAGTTCCGTCTTCTGTAAAAACAGTCCTCATGCCCCTTCCCTATATTAACTAAATAACCAGCTTAGAAAATCAAATGAAACATACTTATATTCCTTGGAAAACAAAATAAAACCTTAACATATTCTTATTTCATGAAGTTTAATTTAACACTGGATAATGAAAATGTCAGGTTCTAACACAGTGAAATAATATCAAAGCCCAGTATTAAAGATGTTTTAAAATATTCTAAATATTTTAACAAAAGAGTAAAATCCTTTTTTGCATTCTCCCCAATCTCCATTTTAAAAATGACTATCAAATAAAAGAATAGAATGCTTATTTTTATCTTTCTTTTAAAACTTAAAACAATTCATAAAAGTTATATCAGCACTTTAAACTTGTATATACAGATCTAATTTAAAAGCCTAGAAGTACAGGCTAAGCTAAGCCTCGAGAATTTGAAATTACTAAAAACCTATAAGAAATTAAAGTAGTAAACTATAGTTGGTCTTAAAAAAATCTTTGCAAATTCACAACCTGCTTCCAAAGCATGGCAGTTCATCCCCAGGTTTCCAAAGGAAACAAGATAGTTTACTTATATTTCTGTGTCCCCACAAATGGTAATGGCAATTATTATTTTTTTTTTTGCCTTTCTAGTATCTTGTCCTATGCCTTATTACAAAGGTGAAAAACAATAATTTTTAAACATGAAATCACACCAAAGAAAAACAGGGCCAAATCGCTATACTTTAACACCAAGAACCCCCAGGGCAGAATAAATGTCTAGGATTTCCACACAAAGACTTATGGGCAAAGTTTCAAAAGCTACTTGAACAGAAAATGAACAAAAAGGCATAAAACAATTAAAATGTCGATGCATTTTAACTGACACAAAAGCAGCCTTCTCTCCTTAACCACTCTGCCAAAGCTACCAGCACAAGTAAATGTCAGGAGGCACATTTCCTAGTTAATTCGACAATCAAACAGGAACAGCTGCATGTGCCTGGCACACTGGAGATTCTGAGAGCATTTACCAAGCAGACAACCTAGAAGCCAGATTTTTAAGTATAGACAGTGCCCACCGAGATGTTCATGAGAAGGTTCTTTGTTCAAAGTCCAGGGAGAAAGGGAAAAGAATGTGTATTCCCAGGAATAGATGTTCTTACAGTGGCACTTATGTGCGCTTCAGCCTGACACTCAGAACGCTCCATGCATTCATCTTCAATCTTTCCCAGATACTTTAGAAATAGGAAATACCTAGCACTGGATGTCAGGAAGCCCCTCTGCTTGTAACAAGACCGCCAAATGTATGGAAGGAAGTGCTGCAAGTAATGAGGAAAGAAGTGCCATCAGCTTCTTCCTCCATATTGTTTAGAGTACCATAGTCACTCAGATATTATTATTTTCTTTTAAAAAGACAGCCTCATTGAACATTGCTGAAAACACTCTTCCGCCTACAAAAAGTATGCTTATTGAGACTCAATTGGCTTAATGCTTTTAGTGTTTTGACCTTAAGGGTCTTTATTCATTTCAGTTTTTTCCATTAGTAAATATATTCTTGTATGATCTCCACTCATCGATTAATTTGTTTGACTTTAAAGTCACTAAATCTCTGTGCAAATTATTGTTATCAAGAATTTAAAAAGATTATAAAATCTATAATGCAAACTCCTAAAAAAACTGAAACACCTTCATTTATAAGACTGTGGGTCATATACATTTTATTTAATCTTTTTAATCCTCATTAACTTTCAATACATCCATCATATTCTTTCCCAAGTACATATCAAATATTGACCCTAACTCCATTTGCTCAGAGTTG
Source organism: Lyroderma lyra (assembly GCA_004026885.1). NCBI lineage: Eukaryota > Metazoa > Chordata > Mammalia > Chiroptera > Megadermatidae > Lyroderma > Lyroderma lyra. Next base: position 115,101 of record PVJL010004141.1, read on the forward strand.
AAAAGAATTGCAGCTTTCCTCCTGTAGCTCCTGTGCTAGATGTTGGTTGTTTTCATTTACACTTTGACCTTGATACACTGTCTTAACACACTAATAATAAACATGACCTCTTCAAAAAGGCATAAATCTGCAGATCAACATCCCAACAACTGTGAATAGGGTATAAATGGGTCCGTTGAAAAAAATCCCCCTAATGGCCCCACCAGTGATAAGGAGTGGCAGCAAGTATATTAAAATGAAACAGCCACTGGTAGTGTTTGTATCCCGTGATGCTCTCCCATCTGGGCCGGACACAGATATCTGTCAATATCAACACTGTGTATCACATCCCCGATTTTTTCACTGGAGTATTTCCATACAATTGTGTATGTTACAGCTTCAGCTCCAGCTCTTCCAAACTATTTCCTTTTCTTCTCTCCCTTCACCTATTTCCATGGGTAGAGGACTGGTGGTAGCTGGTTGCACATGCAGTTCCTGCATATGAATGTCAAACATTAGGGAGAAGGAGGAATTCCTAATGTTTGATGTGACGATGTAGGTAAATCAGATCTCATGACTTTTCTGCAGAATCCACTCGTGTATTCCCACAGTTGGTAGAATAAAATCCCAGCTACTTCCAATGGTTCACAAGTCCTAAGTAGTCTGACTCTTAGGCCCGTCTTTGACCTCAGCTTTATCTATACTCCTACTTCTCATTATGCTTCAGCCACACCAGCCTTCCTCCTGCACCTCCAGCAACGTGCAGTGCACTGCAAACATGCACTGCCTGTGCATAAATTGCCACCTTGGCTCTGCCACTTCCCAGACAACTGTTTCACTGATTATTTCCCTCCCTCTAGTCATACATAGTGTCTGTCTCCTCAATTAGGAATATTATTATGTCTGCACTCAGCACAATGTCTATTCTTTGCATCAACCTTCCCTAAACATCTCAACCAAAAAAGCCAACACCATTCACCCTGAGGTGTTATGCTTTATCTCGATGTCCTCATTGCTCCCTGTCATTATCTTCTCATATTTCTTTCCTTTCATGCTGTCTTTTCTCATTAGGAAGCAAGCTCCCTGAAGGCAGAGATCTTGCTTCCTTTTGAATACCTCGCTCTTGACATAGACCTTGAACACACATTGGGTATTTGTCTAAATACAATGGGCACCCCTCCCCCCCCAAAAAAAGAAAATGGAATTATCTTCTGAAGGATGGGTCCCTTGTAGTGCAGGCTTCCCCCAGTAGGTGAGTGTTCTAGAAACCATCTGCATCAGTGTACTGGATGGTGTTGTTGTAAGAGGCTGTATTTGGCTTCAGTGAATTTTTCTGGAGACTCTATCAACATGTTTGCCTATTTCAGGTAGGTGATTTACATGAATAATGTCAGCTTGACAAGGCACCTGCCCACACCACGCTAAGGGTTCAGCACTTATTTACCAAAAACAGTAAGACCCCTATGCTCCACCTTCCCTGTTCAACCGTTCTTGCCCTGAGTGACATTTTTTTGTTTCCCTGGATGAACAAAGTCCTCAAAGGAAAATGTTTTGCCCATGCAGAAGGTTAAACAATAAAGAGTTGAAGTACTAAAAGGCATCAAAACTGATGAGTTAAAAAACTGTTTTGAGCAGTGGAAAGAGCCTCAATGGATGTATTGAATCAAACAAAGAATACTTGGAAGGTGACTGAAGTTTAAACATGTAAGAATAAATACACAATTTTTATAAATAAATATCAGTTTTTTGTGTGTTGCCCCCTCGTATATGTTTAATTAATTAGTTAATGGAATCAGATCTGGATTCTAATTTCATTATTTGAAAAGTCACTTAATTTCTTGAAGTTTCAATTACCTCATTTATAATTGAAGATAATTACACCCTCTCTTCCTCTGCCTTAGTGTAAAATGCAAATTAGATCATTTACATGAAAGTGCTATGGAAACTGTAAACATTATCCAAATAGTAGTTGTTATTTTTAAAAGAAACAAGCCAAAACAGTAGAATAAGTACTAGACTAAAAGTCAAAAACCTAAATGAAATTTCCTTCAAGTCCTTATTGTGAGACTCTTGGTAAGCATCGATTGTTCATTGCAAAATGATAGTGATACCATTTTATAAGGATTACATGAATCAACTAGACAATTGTAAAAATATCATGTGTGAATATAGACAAAAGCTTACTTATAAAATAGTGGAGTCAAACCAAAACAGCCTCAGTGTTCCCCTCAACTTGATTATACTTTAGATAGGGGTCTTCTTGACTATATGCCTTAATCTCCCTTTTCTTAGAGCATTTTCTTCAGAAAATTTGCAGTTACAAATTCTTCATCTGCTTTTTTGTGATATAAATCTCCTCCTATCCTTTTGCAACCCAAGAGTGTTTTCCTCTAGGACCTGGAAATAATTCCTCTGAGATGTAATCATCAAGAAAATTAGTACCCCTATCTCTCTGAGTCTTTGTGGGAAGGTAGGAGCCCAACTTTGATCAACAACTAGAAACTCAGGTGGCCTAAGTATACTGACCAATGTTCTTTGGTACTTTTCCACCAATTCACCCATGCTTAAAAACTCTTCCACATTTTGTTTAAGAAGATAAGAAGATATGTTCAATTTCTCCCCTATTTACCTTGAATAACATCTTACTTGCTAATTTGTCTGGTGCAATTTTTCTTTGAAAAATTACAGGAGTGAAAAGCATGATAACTGGTTTGAGATGAGCTAATCACAAACTTTGCCAAGAAAATCTGGATCAAACTAACCCCCTGACTATCTCTCTCTAACTTTCCTACCCTACTTTTTTTCTGTTTTAAGGAACTATTGTGGGGACAGGCTTAGTTTCACAACAAAATGAAAAGGAAGGTACAGAGATTTCTCACATACTCCTACCCCGCCCCACACACACAGCCTCCTCTATTATCACATCCCTGACCAAATGGTACATTGTTACAACTGATGAACCTACATTGACACATCATAATCACCCAAAATCCATAGTTTACCTTAAGATTCACTCTTGGTATTGTACATTTTATCGATTTGGACAAATGTAAAATGATACATGTCCATTATTACAGTACCATACTGTGTGTTTTACTACTCTATAATGTCTCTGAGCTCTGCCTATTCACCCCCCGCAAACCCTGGTAACCTGGATTTTACTTTCTCCATAGTTTTGCTTTTTCCAGAATATCATATAGGTGGAGTCATACAGTATGTAGCCTTTCCAGATTGGCTTCTTTCACTTATTAACATTCATTTCAGATTCCTCCATGTCTTTTCATGGCTTCATAGCTTACTTCTTTTTAGTACTATATACTTTTTCACTGTCTGGGTATACCATAGTTTGTTTATCCATTCATCTATTGAAGAACCCATGGTTGCTTCCATGTTTTGGCAATTATCAATAAAGCTTCTGTAGACATCCATGTGCAGGTTTGTGTGGACAAAATGGAATTTTTAACTCCTCTGGGGCAATACCAAGGAGTGCAACGGCTGGATTACATGCTAAGTGTAGGATTAATTTAGTAAAACACTGTCTTCCAAAAGTATCTGTACCATTTTGCATTTCCATCAGCAATGAATGAGAGTTCATGTTGCTCACCAGCATTTGGTGAGGTACATAGTGGTATCCTGTTGCTGTTTTAATTTGTATGTTTTCCAATGATGTAGAATGTGAAGCATCTTTTCCTATGCCTATTTGCCATCTCTCCTCCTCTTTACCTTCTCCTATCTTCTCTTTTCTGTGTGAAGTGCATCTGAAAGACCATCACCTTCAAGTTTCTTTCTATAATTGATGTTCGCCTGTAAATAATGTGTTGACAGTGATTATTTGTCTAATTTTATTGTATTATCTTTGTAACACTTGGCATTGCTGTCACTCAACATAAGTCCCTTCAGGAACTCAGTCTCTGCTTCTGGGATTTGAGTAGGTTGGATCAATGAATCCCTTTCTAGGCCTGTTATTTGCTAAATCTTAAATGTCTTTCAGAGGCTTTCTTTATATCATGATACTGTATCTATGGTCTCTTTTGATGTTTAAGGGAAGATGACAGGCATGATAGGCACTCCAGAATATGCAATGTAAATGTAAATGTGCCACATAATTTTTAAAAGTTTGGAATGTAGAGGTTTTTTTCATTTTGCTCCCATCATCATTACTGCACTGACACTACATTTACCAGCAATTTACTAAAACTTCCTTGAGATAAATTCAGCTCTGAATGACACATGGTGAAACCAATTTTAGATATCTGATGTCAAAATTAAATCAATGTTTATTTAGCAGGAAATTACTACACTGCTTCAAATTTCAAGGATTGTTTTAGTTTTCTTGCTCTTTTTAGAAGTTATCAGTCTTAGGAAAATATTACATTATTGAGAAAGTTTATCTTGGGTACATTCACATTTACTGATCTTATACTTTTGCCTATAGTTCTCCCCAACTCCTGAACTTCTGTGTTCAGAGTATCCCTAAATTTAGAACTGTTAAATCATTTGCTTTCAGTAGATACACTTGGAATTCCCAGACAAAGAGATACCCATGAAAATCAAACCAAAAGTGAGTATCAGGGTAAATCAGATTTATATTTGAGTCAGTGACTGATTTTTATTTGATCGTCTTCAGTATTTCTTTATTATCCTCTTATAGGCAAGTCATAGTTAAATGTCATGGTTGCTTTGTCAAAACAAAGTGAAAATCTAGTAAGAATTTTCCTGAGAACCTATGATAAAATCTTCTCTGCTTTTAGAGAACCAATCAATGCAGATGAAACCTGCTAGGTTTCATTTGGTTTTCAATTTTGCTACCATTTGATAGTGACTGTCTTGCTGATGCCATAAACAGGGAGCAGGTAAGTATAGCAGAAAGTTGCTTTTTTAGAAATAAAAATCATAGGTTAAGTTTTTTGTACATCAACATAATCTAAGAAACTTAACGAAACAAACTGTAAAGAGTCCCAAAAGAAGCAAACGCTTGATACTGAAACATAGTATAAAATAACATTAAAACAGTCTCAAAATGATTCTTAGTTCCTTTTTTCCCTGAATAATCCTAAATGACCTTCTGGATTACTAGGATATTTTCCAATATATCTTAATAATTACCTGCACTTACTCATTAAGCCTCAATCAGAAAAGAGGGAAAGAAGTCTAGCATTTATTGAACATGTATACTGTTTCATTTATTACTCGTAACAGCTATACAATGAAAAGTTATTTCCATTTTATAGATAAGAAAACTGAGGTTTGGAGTGCCTAAGTAGAACTTATCCAAGGATATAAAACAGAAATGTTAGAGCCAAATTTGAAATTACTTCTTTTTAAATAAAAAGTCATACTTTTTTTCATTAGATCACCCTGCCTCTGGCATTAAAAGAATGTTCTACTATCAAGAGAACAGGAGCAATGTTAAAAAGAAAACAGTCAGGCTTGGTGATACCTGAGCTCCATCCTTCAGTCCCTGTAAAATGGGAAGACTGAGGTCAGGCATCTCATTGGTTTGATTAGACCCTTTGCTGTAGTGTTTCATATGAAGCAGTACATCACATGGTCTCCAAGGAACAGGATTTGAGGACTTAATAATGAAAATAATTTTGCTCTAGAACATTTTGTAATAGATTCAAGAGATAGCAGTGAGAAATCAAACATCTCCATGTAAACATAATGGGCAGCATATATTCCTGGCAGTGATTTTCTTAAAGGTTTATCTGCAAATATATAACTAGAATTCAAGGCCAGAGATAACTCTTCAATTTTAGATGCCAAATTTGTTTCTACCCACATTTATAAAATGCAATTGACTCTTTCTCCAAATTCCTGGAAAAGAGACTTGCTGCATTATCTGGTTGCTTTCCCTAAAGCAATACTTGAGATTTATTGCTCTGAAGGTCAATAACTTTAAACAACTCCAAAAGCTGCCTGCAATTAGTGAAAATGGAAATTAGACACTGTTACCTTAGGAGGCATCATGCATTTCCAGACTCACTGCCTAAAACTATGTTACACAGACTCTGATCCAGGAAATGAAGGTTAATTGCATCCCCTAAATCCAACCCATCCTTGAACGTATACATGCTGTTCTCCCTGCCTGAAATGTTCATTTCCTACTTCAACACTACCACCAGTACCACCCAAGGAATCCTTAGATTATCTTCTATTACTTTCAAGTAATAGAAAATCCACCTGTGAGTGGAATAAAACCTTAAATATTCCAAAATTATAAATGGAAGGAACTCAGTTAATTTTCTGTCACAACAATTATTAAGGAGCCAGTATTTTGTTTCTTTCAGTTGTATCATTAACCCTACCAGACCTGAGGCCCTGAACCTAAATGTCCCCTACACCTGGGCTCCTGAGCATTAAAGAGAAAAACCCAACATGATATAGAAAAATGTTAGTGACATGCAAACAAGTGGTTAGAATAAGATGGAACTTGGAGACACTGTAGAAAATAGGTCTACCTTTCATTTAGAAAATTAGGTACAGTGGTATAGCAGCAGATTCGGAAATTACCGAAAAATCAGTACAGCAGTCTGGTAGGGTTAACCAATCTGTTGAGATTCATTACACAGCATAATAGTCAAACCACAGCTGCTAGAATTTCACTACTTGAGTTCAAAATCTACTGCTGCTTTGTGACCTTCAGAAGGTACATGAGAAAAATCTGAGCTTAGATTTTTCATCTATAACATACAGATAAAAAGTAGTATCTAGGATTTTACGATAATATTTGTAAAGTGAGGATTTAATATTCTAATATGAAAAACTGTTATAATCTTAAAATAGTACATGGCACATAGCATTATATAAATATTTTCTATTATTTTTGTCCTCATGGGGTAATATACTCTCTCTCGCTCTCTCTCCCCCTCTTTCTCTTTACTTTCTCTCTGATAATCAGGAAGAAAAGATCTACCTAGAAGCTACCCAATAGCCACCTGTTACAGCTCATTGGCTAGGACTGTATCATACGTCTATGCTGAGCTGCAAGGAAAGCTGAGAAAGTGAGTGTCTGGTATGTTATGGGAGCTAGGGCTCTGCAATCAAGGAAGTGGGGAAGGGTTAAAGTGGGGAGAGGCATGACTATTTATATTCAACTAAAGGTGACTGCCAAACTCACTCTCTAGCCATCAAAATATTACTAGTTCTTCAAGGGTCTTTTTCAAACCATCCCCCTTCCATGAGGCCCTTCCTAATTTCTACACCTTCTACACCAAGTACTATATATACTTTTTTTCTTTTTTCTGAATACGTCTAAACCAAGTTTGTCCAACCAGTGGCCCACAGGCCACATGGAGCCCCGGACAACTTTGAATGCAGTGCAGTCCAAACTCATAAACTCTCTTAAAATATAATGAAAATTATGCACTTTTTTTTTTTTAGTGCATCAGCTATTGTTAGTGCTAGTGTATTTTATGTGTGGCTCAAGACAATTCTTCTTCTTCCAATGTGGCCCAGAGAAGCCAAAAGGTTGGACAGCCCTGCTGTAAACAGTTGTGGAGAGTGTCAAAATTGATCATGTATTATACTTTAAAAATATATAAGATGAAATTTAAGACTGCATGAAGCTGTAAACATAATCTAATCCAATCCATTTTGTGATGATCAAATTACTTCTACAACATATAAATCAATTAATAAACAAAAATTGTTACTGTTTGGGTGTTTATCCTGTGTCAAGTATGGTACTAGGGGATTTATCTAAGGATTTCATTCATTCCATACAATGATTCTACAACATTGGAGTTGTAATTAGACTTACTTTAGAACATATTCCCAGCAAACCTCTTTTCCCTCAACAGTTTATAACACGTAGCTATTCTACTATTCTCACAATTAAAATAAATTAAAATAAATCTGTAAGAACATACATATAATTTAAAAGTCTGAATCTAGAGAAAATCCTTTGAGCAAGCAGAAACTTTAATAATTCTCTACCTAATTCCCCAGTTTACAATGGCAATTGATAGCTACTTAAAAACAAAATAGGGAGTTCCCTGGTGGTGTAGTGGCTAGGCTTCAGCACTGTCAATGCTGTGGCCTGGGTTCGATTCCCAGCCAGGGAACATCTCAAAAAAAATAAATAAAAACAAAACAAAACAAAACAAAAAGGCAGTGCCCAGAAATTCGCTTACAAACTATTTCATTTCTTCATTTAGCCCGGTTTAGTGGTAGCCACATTTTAGTGTACAAGTACAAGAGGTACAGTGTATACACAAAACTGCAGATGCAGTATTTCACAAGTAATGGGATATTTTCCAGTATAATATTAATTATATGGGATAATTATCTTTTACTTTAGAAAGTAACTCAAGTGTAACGTCAGTCTATTGTATTATTACCATTTTATAGATCAGAAAAAGGTCTCAAAGAGAGTAAGTTACTCACCCAAAAACAGATATCTGGTAATTAGTTTAAGTGGGGGAATTTTAACCCCTATATGTTTAACCTAAAAGTCAGAGAGGCCAATAGCTACATGGCCTGCTTATTCTATGTGGCTACAGAATTAATTCCTTCAGCACAGAAATCAGTTACCATCAGCACTCAGCCCAATATTTTAAAAGGAGGTGATCAACGCATGTTTGTTGTAATGAAAATCCTGAAAATTAATCACAAGAGACTCTGAGAGTGATCTCTCTTTTGTGCCTCTCAAGTACTGTAAGTCTCAGAGGAGAAACAGGAACTAAAGTTGACTAGAATTAGCAGTGAGAGAGACCTCCGTCCTAATTCTGGCAGCACAAGTAAGAGTGGTGTTACATGTACATTTTAATTCTTAAGTTAGTGTTTTTTCATAAAATTAAAACTTAACTTTTGAACTAAGCATACCCCGTTTGCCATTCTGCAATATGGTTAACACTTAATCCACAAACTTAAGCATGAAAAATAAACCACATTTCTTAATCTTCTGTGAATCAACTTAAATCTTACTCTAAGCTAAATCTTTCCTGTCAGCTGATAAATCTAATCTTGGTTATTATCTCCAAGGCTCTATGCACATACTCAACAATGGTTATGACAAGACTGTGTCGTTCCAATGTCAAAGTGTGTCATTCTTGCATTGGTCATCTGTTTCCATCTATCACTGCTGAGATTTCTATGCTTTGGCTATAGTATCAAGAAACCAGCTTCCCTAGGTATGATGCTTAATTTTAAGTGTCACTTGTGTAGGCCATGATACACAGATATTTAGTCAAAGTCATCTGGATGTTGCTATGAAAGTATTTTTCCAAGGAGATTAACATTTAAATCAGTAGATTTTAGGTGAAACAGATAACCCTATAATGCTGACTAGCCTCAACCAATCAGCTAAAGGCCTTAAGACTGATCTTTCCTGTGGTAGAGGGAATTCTGCCTCCAGTTTGCCTTTGGACTTGAGCTGCAATATCAATTCTTCCCTGCATTTCTAGCCTGCAGCTTGCTTACCCTGCAGATCTTGAACTTACCAGCCTCCACAATTGTGTAAACCAATTCCTTAAAATCTCTCTCTCTCATTCTTTCTCCCTCTCTCTCTCTTCCTCCATCCTGCTCTTCCTTCCTTTCTCTCTTGCTCTCTCCTAGTAGTTCTGTTTCTCTGGAGAAACCTAACTAGGTATGACGCTAGGTATACCACACACCACACTACTCTGGAAGTGATCCTTAGTATTTCATGACAGCATAAAACTTCATCCCCTTTTGATTTCCCAGGATATGCAGCCCACAATGGGTCGAATGACCAAGGAGCTATGACCCTATTACTCACATTCCTGCTCCCATGGAGAACTTTTGAAATAATTAACCACTTCTAATACTTGATTTCATTCCTCCATCCTTCCTTTGTTAACTTAACATGCATTTTTAATTAATTTGATTTGAAGAGACATAAGAAGACATCATCGTCTCTTGCCCAAATTATTACAAAAGTGACTTTACTAATGTCTTTGCTTCAAATTTTCCGTTTTCCATAAAGCGATCGTCAAGATCTTTTAAAAACATAAGTCAGTTCTACTTAAAATCGACATTAGAAGAAAAAAACAGCTTTTCTCTTTTATAATATTTGGGAACTTGGGAAGAGGAGGAAATACTGGCTGTGAGAATGCATGATCCGGATACAATTAAAATTATTAAAGATTCTAAATGTCACAGAGATTTCACAGTCCTCTGGATACAATTCAAAATAAAACAATGCTATGCCCTAAAATGAGTGTAAGAAATTCCAACAAAAATTCTAATTTTTCTAATTATGACTACTTTTACATTTAGTTGTGAAATATTAATGACTTCAAATAAAATTTTGAATAATTTCCCTTTTTTGTTTTTGTTCTAATTATACCTCTAATCTGCTTGTTGACTAATTCAGCTTGACAAATTAAATGCATAAATGCAGTAATTTCCTCTTATGCACAGACATTGATTGTAGTGAGGAGGCAGCAGAACACATTGAAGCAGATCACAGTCCAAGTATTAAAACATGTAAGACAAAGTCACAGATAGGGGACATAGATTGAAAGCTAATAATAACTGTTAAGACAAAAATGAAAAGAAGATTAAGTATCTGGGAAGCTGGAAAATATCCAGCAAAGTAATCATTCTAAGAACCCAAGATAAAATTGCCTTTAGAGAAAACACTCAGATAGAGTCTTAGAATGGAAAAGTCACACAGCTGCAAAACATTCTGAGTGAAGTTCTGGGCGAGGGATAGCTTGAGAAGGAAGCAAGTTGAACTCATACGGCAAATGAATGCATTGCCACATCCTATTGTTCAGCTGAGCCAGCCTGAAAATTCATGCAAAGTGCATAGTTAGTATACATAATTTTATTCTAAAACCATTTTCCCTTGAATTATTATTAAATTTTAAATAAACTGAGATGAAAGCATTTACTAAAGTCATTATGGGCATGCAGATCTGTACCCATCATGTCTGACACTCTTGGCACTGAATTCTGTTCTAAGTTTCTCTTCTGACTTTTTATTTATTTACTTTGCAGATCTTCAGTAAGAAACACCCAGTGTCATCTGAAAGGACACATATCGTAAGAAATTAATTTCCTCCCTTACTGAAGCTATGTGATGTGTGACTTCTTATTAAGTGCAACTGCCAACAAGGCACAGGTGTGCACTGCAGGAGGAGGTGAAACTGTGATTATAGGAAGAGAAATGTTGTGATTTTGCCCCTGTATCCATCATGTAATCAGCCCCAAATGACTGCCTGCTTTTCTTTCTCATACTAAACACCAAGCCTTGGAAGCAAGAAAACCAAAAGCCTTGCCATATCCCAATTCATAACTACTGTAATTGGATTTAGAACCAAAAGTAAAGCTTTTTTCTCCTTCATTGATTCTTTGGTTTACTACAGAAAATTGTCCTGGAACTCTCTTTCCTTCTAATATTTTCATGCCATACCAGTTAAATAGGTAAAATCCAGCACCAACTAGGTTGCTCTTTTTCTCAAATTTAAGTAAATAAACTATTTATCATTTCATTCCTTTAAAAGGTTGTTGAGAAAAAGTGTAACTGCCCTTTGTTTTCAGTGACAAAAATATTGTTTTAATTGGAAATGCTCATAATTTGACTCAATAAAAGAAAAATTGAACTTCCCTAAACTAAAGAAGCTAAGGCACCAAATCGTATTATATCAGAGTAAAATAATATTAATTCAACAGTAACCAATTTCAACTTAGATGGCTGCAAATAACTCTTATATACAGAGCTACTCAACGCAGGATCGTATGCACTATAGAAAGTTGGGGAAAAACCTCCATTAATCAGAAACTAGTGAAATAAACTGTGATATATGTATACATTGCATCCATAGTAAAAGAATAATTAAAATCTTTATGGACTAATGTAACATAGTAATCATCGATATGTATGACTAAAATATTCTACCATTTGGTTTTTTAAAAATAAAAATGTGTGTGTTTTTATGTACTTGCTTACATAATGCAATATTTCTGTAAGGACATAAATAAGTGGGTAGCTTTTGTTGCCTATATAGAGAAAAATCAGGTGGCTGGGAAACATTGGTGTAAGGGAAAATTTTACTGTCTATCATTTTACAGTTTTTGAATGTTTGAACCATGTATATGATTATGTATTCAAACATATATTAAATTTTAAATTTAAAAATTTTAGAAATAGTTAGAATTGTTAGTTTGTTAAAATGTGATACATACAATCAATAACTATATTGTATTCCACAGACAGATTATCACTAATTTGGGGCTAAAAGCATAATGCATCATACTTATATTAAACCAATTAAAATCTCATGAGATAAACATGATCATATTCAGATTACCTAGATGAGCCCCTAACACATAATTCTACTCAACAGAATTGATTTTATTTATGGGATAAATAGGCATTAAGATGCACTAGAATGTGGGAAACACAATATACATATATCAACATGATCAAATTTAGCTCTTCTGTTAAGTCACACTTTGTGAAATTCTCCCTATTGGTAAGACCCTGGAAGGATTATTCAGGAAGTTTACTATTGGCTAGTTTACACATTAATATAATCTGGATATAATGTAATCTACACTAGCTAGGTTCAGGGAACCAAAGGCACATAACATAGGAAAATTATATTAAAGAAAAGAAAATTTTGGAATCATCTGGGGACTTTGCTGGATCTACTGGATATAAGAAATGAACATTCCCAATACCTGCTTACTTAGGTGTTAAATATCCAAAAGGAATAATTTAATAGAGATTGGGAGCCTTAAAGAAAACTTGGTTAGGTTTTACATTTTGAATAAGACTAGCTCTAAGCAGTAGAAATAGAAGTTTTATTAAATATAGGCAAGTCCACTTACATTAAAAAACTAAGAAATTCAAAGAAATCTCTGAATAGTTTTTGTATTAGTAAAGATAATATCCTAAAAATGCTTCCTTGCTTAGAAAACATTTCCTTAAATTGTTACCAAAAGAAGCCAAAAAATAATAATAATCAATAACGGCAAGGGCCAGTAACAATTAAAATCCATCATGCAGTAATTAAAATGAGAAATATATCCATAGATTAGTTACCATCTTTATACTTAAATCATTTCTCTGTATGACCCTTTCCAAGGTGTTTTCTTTTTCATTAGAATTTGGTGTAGGAAGCAGAACCCAAAGTACTTTAAATTAAGATTTTATAATTACTCCTAACTGTATGCATCAAGTCTGAGTAAGAATGCTCATTTCAGAAGGCAATACTTTTTTTAAGTACCAGTAAAAAAGTAATAAAAAGGAGCTTGCTTCAGGCAAAATTATCCCAAATGTTTGCCCAAATAAATAAATAACTGTGGGTACAAATAAATTTTAATTGGAAATATTTTTTTAAAATTTAATCTGGTCCCCAGGTATTTTGGAAAATGCATATTATTTCTTAGGAAAAAAAAAGTAGCCCAGAGAGAAAAATTAGGTCATGGGATCAATAGTAAACCCAAATCTGTTTATATGAATATGAGAAAAGTTTATAAATAATTATTGTTGTCAAAGTTGGAAGAAGTTCAGTAATTACAAACACTTTCTAAATTTCTCAAGGTTATTTTAGGGTCCCAAAAGTATAGGGCTTTCTCTCTTACACTAAAGTAGTTATTATAAAACTCAAACAAATAAATTTTTCTCAAGAAAGATGCATTAAACATATTGCTCAAGATGGAAATAATGTAAATAGCCTGATGAATCCTATCCATAGTTTCTAGTGAACAATACTGTTCAAATAAATGGTCAATTGAAAAGATATATGAAAATAAAAGGACACAGGAACATTGGTCCATTATAAGAAAACTTCCATTTTTTCACGTTTTAATTTTGGTTAAAAAAATTGTAAAAGAAATAATGCATTTTGATTCTACTAACATTTTATTTAAAAAATAATTTTAAATGGGTTACATTAAAGTTTATAATATAGAATAAAAACTATTTGGAGGACTACAAATAAAGGTAAATAATAATGAAAATAGAGTGCATTGTGAAAGTGATTAAAGGACTGAAAATGAATTTGTAACATTTAACACTATCAGTAATAGTTTGGAAGCAAGATTGTGAAATTTCCAGTTCATGATAAATAAGATGGTATTGCAAATTTCAGTAAGACACAGAAGCTAGACAAATGGACTTGTTTGAAAAGAAATATGGACTAGAAATAAAATTAGATTTGGTTTAGAAAAATTAAAGTTAATACTGCACATTATCAGAAATGTAAATCATCAGTGGGAAATTAGAAAAAAAATGTCAAGTTGAACCCTTAGAATTAGATAAAAATTTGAGATTATATTCCCTAATTAGAGCCAGGTATAGTTTCAAATTCATAGTCCTGAGTTTCTGGATAATACACTTTTTCAATCAAAGGAATTTATTATGTGCACATTGACACCTTTTTGTGAAACTAAAGGAAAGATTGAAGTGATGACATACCATATTTTTTGTCTAAGATGTCATAAAATTGAATTACACTTGTATACATATATGCACTTTATAAACCATCATATTAAAGTTTTTGAATTTTTTTTTTAATTTCTGGATATAGGTGTTATGTTTTTTAAAGTAAGTCAGGCAAGAATAAAGGAAAGAGGAAGGAGAGAAAGGAGAAAAGTAAAAGGAAAGAAAAGTTAGAAAACTAGAAAGAAAAAAATGTAATATCCCCCAAATAACCATTTACTTGACTAAACATTTCTTTTCATATTTTACTTTCACAAACATTTCTGGGTAGCACCACTGAAAATTCTCATGTGGAATATCCATACAAGCTTTCATAACCCAAACAACAACAACAACAAAAAATAGGGTCATTACAAGGTCAAATGAGTAAAATCAAAATTAGAAAAAGACGTAGGGATGCTGAATACATTCTATATGTCAACTAGGTTGTGTAATTTATCAAATTTAATTTTCACAATGACACTAAAAGGTATATCATTTTAAGAGGTCATTAAAAATAAAGAGAAAAAACTAGTCACAGGTCAAAGAACTAGTAGGAAACAGAAAATCAATTAAAAGCCAAGTCTGTCTGACTCCAAACTTTTCACCTGTACCACATGTTCCCCAAACTGTATTAAACACCTTAAAATAGAAAATATGTTCAATTCTATCACTGGACCAGCAGTCAAATGACAGAGAGGAAAAAGCATAAAAAGGAAATAGAGCAGAAGGAAGATGAAGAGGAGAAAAAGGAGAAAGAAAAGCCACCCCTGGTCCTAGCCTGCTAGTTATTTAAAATCCTAGTGAGGGATGAGATACCTCAACTTCAGAGGTATGACATACAGTCTCCCAGGTTTCATAAAAGAGATCTCTCGATGTAAATCCAGGAGAAGAAGATTTTCAGTGTGGGTAAGATCTGGATAAAGAAATTAGAGAGGAAAGAATTTAAAGAAGGGAAGCAGCACTGTTTCTAGAAGGAAACGATAGGCAGCACAAAGGAAAGAAGAATCAGCAATTCCAGATACTTTCTGGAATCTCACATCTGTTCATATCCTTAAATAAACTTTCATGCTTTAATATCTTTTTTATACTCTGGAAAATCAGCTTAATTTTCCTCTTTTTTTTTTATTTGGTTTATTTAATAGACTTTAAAATTCAGAGGGGTTTGCAGTATTTATCTTTTGAGGTGAATTGTGACTCAATCTAAAATCATTCAAATGATGCTAAATGTTCCATATGAACAGTTTTTCTTAAACAGCTGACACTATTTGTTGTAAATTTCCATCCTTAAATTCACTCTGACTGAGCAATGATCTCCCTTTTGTGGTGATCATTCTGTCTCCTAAATGGTCATGTTATTTATTTCCTCAATAGAAAGTCTATATGGAACCTACTACCAGGAAGTGTTTTCTATGGGGATTTATGGTGAAAGAACTGCTAAGTTTTAAAACATTGTATTATCATGGTCATGATCCATTGATATTTTTTGCCCAAATACAGTTGCACTGTTGAACAACAGTGAATAGCTTTGTGCAGCACCAGGAACAAGACAAAACTACTACACAGACTTTTACTCACATATGTTACCTAACATTACTCTCCTAAGAGACAACAGTTTTCTCCCTAGAAATCAATTTTTATCTTGCATTTTGTCTTATTTATTTGGAAGACAGATGATATCTATTAATACAGATCTAAATTATGAGAAGGAGCCAATGCATACAAACATGAAGCTGTTTAAGCTAAAATAATTATAACAATGTTTTTATAAATCTCAAGAAAACAGTTTGGCCTCCTATTTTATATTTTCCTCAAAGACCCATGAATCCCAATTGAGGACAATCTTATTTTCAATGAACATTCCTAAAAGCAGAGAGGAAACTGTAATGAGTTTCTTAACCCTTAAAACTCTGCCCTTCATGCATTTAGTCAGTGAGTCAACTAATATTTACTTCGCCCTTATACCTGGTGATGGTCTAGGTACAAGGAGAAACTGCAGTAAACAGAGTCTTTGCCCTAAAGGAGCTCACATTTTTGTGTAGGGAAACTAACAACAAACAAATCTATAATTAGATGTATAGTATGTCAGAAAAGAAGTGCAACAGAAGAAAAGCAAAAGCAAAGTAACACAGTTGGGAATGCCGAAGACAATGGAGAGAAAGGTTGTCGCTCTATGTGGGATAGTCAGTGGCTTGTGAAAGGTCTTATTCTGAGTGTAAAGAAAGTGAGGCTCATTCTGAGTGTAAAGAAATAGTATGGCTCTAAAGACAGCATTGCAAATATTGAAACTATGCATGGTGTCAAGAAACTCCAGCCCAGAGCCCCCAAGGGCTTAACTACATAGTAAAGAAATTACTGAGTTTCCAAAAAATTACAAGATTTCAAGTAGATATAGGAGTTAGAGTCACACCAAAATGAAGGTATATGACAAGTGCTGGAACTTCAGAAAGAAGACTTGGAAGTAAATGTGGTTCTAAAAGTATAAACAGTAGCTACATTACATGATGCCCAAAAGTAAAGCAAATTCAGACCATGTGATCGACATTATGGTGCTGACATTTTTATCACAGGAGCTTTAGTGACTTGGTCCCAATTCCTCAGAGGAAATAAGGAGATTACATGATCTTTCTACAAATAGCAAATCCTTATTGTATAAAAATAGATACTGGGGAGGCCTGGTAAATATGGACTTAGAAGAGATCTGAATGAAGGCCTTAGACCCTCCCGATTTTTATCATAACCTGGGCCATGGATTTCTCAGGAAAATATTTGGTATGTATATCAAGTGTCCATGTATCAGCAAATGGATTAAGAAGGTAAAAACTGTAAAATACATTAGGTGGTGAACTTATTATGCATCAAGTTGACAATGTACTGTAGAATTGTATGCCTGAAACCTATGTAATCCTTGCTAACAGATGTCACCCCAATAAGTCTAACAATAAAAATGAATTTAAAAAAAAAAAAAAAAATACAGTGTAAAGTGTAAAATAGGTTAAATCGTGGAATAATGATAAATAGACAGGAAGAGAATAACAAGGCAGTTATAATCTTTCTTTGCAGTTGTCAAGAATGATTACATGTCTACTAGATAACTTCTGGGAAAATTACTATATCCACATTATACCTCTTATTACCTCCTATGATCTTCTAATCTAGATTCTCCCATTAACATCCTGGGCTATTCTTTCAAGGTGTTTGCCTATACTCTGCCATTGAAAAAAAAAAAAAAAAAAAAAAAAAGGAAAAAGATTTCCCTTAGATTACAAAATAAATAATGTTGCTTTGTTTTAAAAAAGATTGTCATTATACAGTCTAATATTACAAAACATGTTGTATCTTCATGGCAAGAATACAGTTTTTTTATACATCAGCATTCAGATTGACTAAAATTAAACTCTAATTTCATCAATTAGCAGCCCATAGATTACTACACAAGGTATCAGTAATTTGATTAAAAACATATCATTTAATAAAGATTCCTTAAAACTATTTGTCACTATGATATAAAACCCTGGCCATATTTAAGTTTCAGTCATAAGTACAAAATTTGGGGTTTTGCTTGGCTAAAGTCTAGATATTAAATCAGTCATCCATGTATATTCTTCAAGTTGACTTCCACCACGGAAAGCAAGCCACTGAGAGTCTATATGGCAATGCTCCAAGCCATGATGAACCAGGCAATTTCATTTCTGTTGACCATCGCTTCAGGTCATTGTAACTTAGTGGGTAGTAATCCTATTTAAAAATATGTTACGGGCAGCAAGGTGCCTTCTGGGACCAAGTGGCTACGCATGAACAGATCAATATGCATTGTGTGCTTTCAACCATTCAATAATCAATTCACCCTTGTTATAAGAAAATAAATGCCAAAGTCCCCAAAGTAGTTTCTGAAGAAAGCATTTACAAGGCTATCAGATTATTAAAAGTTTCCATGGGTTATCTTCTGTTTGTTTATTTGTTATTGAAATCTCTGCTACATCTCACAATATCCCATTCAGAAACTGTAAGAGAATCCTAAAAGTAAATTCTAGGAAGACTGGCGGCATTTCCTTACTATCAGCAAAGTGCTGAAGGCTTATTTGGACTAAAGCATTTTATAGACTCAACTCTATTTCTCTCCGCCTCTTACTTTTAAATACACCAGCTATAGTCAATAAGCTATCAAGGCTTTCAATAGGCTTAACTGTAACATGTCAGATCTTCTGCTTCATGTGTTATTCAGTAATTTTCAATTTCTCAAATTTGTTCATTAAAAGAAGATAATATATTCTTTAGACTAGCCATAATTTTCAAAAGTCTTAGTTACATGCTATGAGCTTTCAACATTTCTCTGTTGCCATAGAAATGGGTTTATGAGGGACTGAATCTGTGCAGTATAATCATAAACATTAAATTGGCATACAAAAGCATTCCAGCCTAGCGTCTCTACCGTCTATGCTAATGGTTTTGCTGCTTTTATAGTGATATCTTACCAGGCTATAATTCATTCAGAAATTCTTAAACACTGTATTTCACTGAACTGGATTTCAGAGGAGTGTCTTATACATTGTATACCTTTTCTCCCTTAGCTAGCTGAGCTCTCAGCACATCCTATTGTCACATCAATGAGTTCTCCAACTTAGAAATCAAGCCAGAGAACTGTACATATCAAAGCACTTGAAAACAGTGCATAAATCCTACCTATTTGACTTCAATTAGTAGAATAATGTGAGTGGAGAACAGATTCTTTTCTCGAGATCCCAATCACACTGTAATTTAAAAGAAATTAATAGTTCACTTCATTGAATAAATGTACTTGGTCACTTAAGTTACTAAACTTGATTTCCTCAAATCTTTTTCACTCTAAGGCTACTCATAATTCTAAATGACATGCAGTTATATGTAAATGTGAACATGGTTAGGGTTTTACCCAAAGAATAATAAACCCTTTCTACCATTCAACCAGTCAAAACAAAAACTTAAGCTAGTTATGGGTAGCCTTAGGAAACTAATATTCTTGCACTTGTTTCTCTGCTATAAAATTCAATCGGGATTCCCAACCCTACCATTTTAATGATTCAAAAGTTTGATTTTTAACTCCCACTGGATCAGGTAAGCAGATGTTCTTTTCTGCTATCTACCTAAACTGGAATTAATTAAATTCTTTCTTATAAGTAAAACTAACAAGAACCTAAAATTAACAGCTACTTTAATTCTTCTGTGTGTCATCTTTCATAATAATCTACTTTTAGAATAGGCACTGTTCAGTAACTTTTCATTTGACTATGGAGAACTAGTTTCATTTGAGCTGATGTCAGTAGTGTTGCTTTTATTGTTACAAAGGTCAAATCACTTCCACAATCTTCAAAAAAAAACAAACAAACACTAAACTCAACTCATCCTAATCAGGCAAAGAGAGTGCCCAGAGCCATTTGTCAAAACAATCAAGTGTCATTGTTTTCCTCCCACTTTGGTTATAATACAAGGTCAAGAAAAATGAGACCTAGTGATTATTTGTTGGTTTTGCAGCCTAGCATCCACCATGACTTGTGATAAAGATGCTCTGTTCTCATTTTATTTGAATCTAGTGAGGCTGAATCTATGCCCACAAATGATGCTGAGCTAATAGGATTTTGCACTACTCAACTACAGGATTGGTTTGGGAAAGACAAAAGATCCATATTGAACCAGTTACAGCAACATGTGTCAAACCTAGAAAGCAGGCTCTCTTTCCCCTGAAATTGACTTTGTGATTATATGAATTTGATGCTTCTGGAGAAATAAAGCTAACACAGTAGAAAGCAGAGCTAAAAGATGGGAGAAAGTCAACTTCTGATGATAATATTTTAGCCCATGGATTCAGCTGTACCCTAGGACTTTCCACTAACTTGAGCCAGTTCACGGAGGCCAGATTGAGTCGCATTTTCTTTCATTGAAAAGAAAGAAACAGATTTGGGACTCACAATTGGAAAATAAAAGTTTCCTGAAATCTACTCTGGTAAAGCTAGAGACATCACCTATCAAATATAAAACAACACTTTTGATACAAGAAAAATAAATAAAATATCACAACATTCAATTTTAAATAGAGAATGGGGAAAAGAAAAGTAAAAAATTATGTTTATCAGAGCAATGTAACTGCCTTTCTTAATTTGTAGTCAATCCCTTTTTTCCCCAGAATCTTAACACTTTCTGAAACATCAGTTATAAGTGATATAAACTTTACCTGATTACCGCCTACATTTATTTATCATTAACTTTGGATTCACTATGTTTTCTGTCTGGTAATAAAGAGTTAATGAGATATATCCCAATACTCAAGGGGATTACATTCAAGTAGGACATAAAGAATAAAATCAAAGATATTCTTCTATTCGTGGCTCCTAATTGTTTAAAAATAAATTTGAATGGAATAAAACAAAGTAAAAAATATAGTTCCAGAGAATTTTAGATTTAACTGGTTAAGCAGATTCTCCTACATCTTTTATTCCATTAGCAAGCTCTGATTAATATAGTTAAGGTTGGGCAAAAGTTAAGTTATGTTTTATTTAGGCCAACATGATGGCCGACTACTCCTAAGAAATGTTTAGATCATTTAGCGATTCACTTCTACCAATCTTACATCCATGTTCATGTTCATAACTCATATTTTTATCAAGACCAAAAGTATAACTGATATAAGTTAAGGTTACAACTTGAATAAATATCAAAATTTCCTATTCAGTCTATAACAAAATGCCAACATTAACAAAATCAGGAAAAGTCACAACTTTCAACTCATGTAAAATACATCTCTCTTTCAGTACTAGCACACAAGAAACCTATAAAATGCCTTTTTAGAAATGACTACCCATATTATTTTATAAATAATATAGGCAAACCTCTCTTAACCCAAAATTCTCCCATTATCTTCTTTAATCCTACCCTTTGAAAACAGCTTATCCCTTCTCCCTAAAAAAACAAAACAAAACAAAACAAAACAAAACAAACAAAAAACCACAGTAAAAAAGTACTTACTTGTTTAGTGTAATATAACACATAAGAGCTTTTAAATTCAGATAGATCTATTTCACTTTTAAAAGACAGGCAAATTAATTTATCCTCTCTGAGGCTCAGTGTCTTTATACATGAAGAAACCATAATAATAATTGACTTAATTGATTGAGGAGAAAAAATGAAATGAAGTGAAATATATAAAGCAATTAGCAAAGAACTCACATACAGAAGCCCCAATAAAAGGTGGTCAAAAGTAAATATACCAAATCGAACATAATATTTAAAAAAGAGAAAGTTCAACCTAAGAATTGAAAATATTTTGTTATATGAATTATCTGTCTATATTAGTTTCCTATTACTATTGCAGAAAAATTACCAGAAAGATGACAGCTTAAAAGAACACAAGTTTATCATTTTATGTTACAGAAGTCAGAAGTTCGCTGGGCTAAAACCAAGATACTGACATGCCTGCATTCCTTCTGGAGGCTCTAGGGGAGAATCTGTTTCCTTTTGTTTTCTAGCTTCTGTTGGATGGTCCTATGGCCTCTTTCTTGACTTACAGCTCCTTTCTCCATCTTTAAAAGTAACAGTGTAGTATCTTCAAATACCTTAGTTGACTTCTCTTCTGCTTCCTCTTATAGTTTTAAGGACTCCTGTGATACATTGGGCTGACTGGATAATCTAAGGTCATCTCTATACTTTAAGATTAACTGATTATCAACTTTAATTCCCTCTATACCCTTCATTTCCTCTTGCCATATTTATAGGTTCCATGTATTAGGACATAAGCATCTATTTTGCCTCCCACAGCATTTATTCTTAAAGGTAGTCCTTAAATTGCAAAATGACAATTCCTTGGTTCACCTCAAGCCACTATATTACTCATATTTCTCACTGACCCAGAAAGAAAACAAACACAATCACCCTGGACTCTACAGTAATTAAGTTCAAAAGATGTAAATTATTTATTATTCATAAGTTTACCGTCATGGATGATTTGAAAACATAAAATCATACAGGACTGCCAAAAATAATCTAATCACATAAAGTATACTTTTATTCAAGTTCTAAAATGCCATGGATCACAGTTTATAAATTTGAAAGGAACCTTAATTTTTTTGTACTTGAAATGTATATGGTTAAACTATTTTATTGTGACTAGATTTTTATAAGCTTAAGTTTTATGTATTATTTCCTCGATTTCCTGCAAAATAGACATCTAAAATGTATTTGGAATATAAAACTTGAAAGTCAAACTTGTAGTCAAAATGGTAAATAATAATGTATGTGTGTGAATGTGGAGGGGAAAGATGAGATCAGAGACATTCTCAAAGAAAATCTATGAACCAGGAGAGAAGACAAGATGGCGACTGGAGAGGAGATTCCTAAAGCCTCTCCCAGAAAACACAATTGAACGGCCGTCCAAGAGCCAAGAAAGAGGACCCTGAGTGACAAACCGGCTGCTGAGAAATCCACAAATCGCAAGTAAACACCTGAAGGCTGGCGAGAAGGGGGCGAGTCAGGGAGAGGGAAGGGAGCAGAGACGGACCACACAGGACGGGATCCCTGCTGACTATTTGGAGCTGCGCAGTTTGGGGGAGGGGAGAGAGACTGGGGAGCTGGGGACAGAAGGAGTTTGAGAACCAGCCTCTGGAACTTTTGAGTGGTAGAAGGGCTGAGTGAGGACTCTGAACTGCAAAGATAACACCCCAGCTCTAAGCCCCCTGGAGACCTACACAGGGCTGCAGTTCCTGTTCCCAGCCTGCTGCAAAGGCGACCCTGCTGTCTCAGGCCAGGCCCACAGCTTTGGAATTATGGAGCGGGCACTTCCTCATGCACCCCAGAGTTCCGAAAGCAGTGTGAGCCTTTAGACAGCCAGGTACTGAATCAGGGCTGGGAAGACTGATTTTCCCCAGCAAAGGGCCGAAAGC
>PVJL010004142.1:0-2500 GCA_004026885.1 Lyroderma lyra
GAGGGGAGAAAGGGGAGGGTGTGGGAGAGGAGAGGGGGAAGCTAAATATAAGGTGATGGAAAGAGAAGTCACATTAGGTGGTGAACTTATTATACATCAAGTTGACAATGCACTGTAGAATTGTATGCCTGAAACCTATGTAATCCTTGCTAACAGATGTCACCCCAATAAGTCTAACAATAAAAATGAATTAAAAAAAATTGTTATTGTCAAAATGTTATTTCACATACACTTGGTTACTTTTTCGAAACAGGTACCATCAGGAACATCAGCTCTAGCATACTGGAAAGAACTGGCCCTTTCATAAAAACCAAGGATTAAGCCTTTTCTCCTTTGTTTTCTGCCATCTACTCTTTGGTCTTGATTAAGTAGTTAAGTTTCCAAAATTTCAGTTGTTTTGTCTTTAAAGTGGGAAAGTAAAATTTAAGTCACAGTAGTGTGGAGAAGAAAATAACATGAACTCTGTTAGTTTGCTAGGGCTACGAAAACAAACACCCTAGACTGGCTAGCTTAAATGCCAGAAACTTATTTTCTCATAGTTCTAAAAGCTAAATGTCCAAGATTAAGGTATCAGCAGGATAGGTTTCATTATGAGGTATTAATTTATAGGTATTATTGTTTATTATTTATTTATCCTCTTTGACTAGTAGATAGCTGTCTTCCCCCTCTGTCTTCATATGATTGTTTCTCTATGTGTGCGCACCTTCTGCGTGTTTTCTTTCTTTTTTTCTTTCTTTCTCTCTCTCCTAAGGGTACCACGAGTGTTGACCCAATGACTTGATATTAACTTAATCACTTTTTTTTTTCATTTTATTTTTATTTATTTATTTATTTATTTGGTTGGTTCCCTGGGCTGGGAATCAAGCCCAAGCCACGGCGGTGAGTGCACTGAAGCCTAGCCACTACACCACCAGGGAACACCCTAACTTAATCACATTTTAAGAGTCTTTATCTCCAAATATAGTTACATTTTGAGGTATTGGGGAGTTAGGTCTTTGATATCTAAATTTTGGGTTGTACACTCAGCCCATAATACTCTACCCTCTATATCCCCCAAATTCACGTCCTTCTCACGTGAAGAATATGTTCACTCCTATCTCAACACACAAAGTCTTAACACATTTCAGCATCAGCTCTAATTCCAAAATCTTGTCTAAATCTCACCTAAATCAAGTGTGAGTGAGGTTGAAGTATGATTCATCTTAAGGCAAAATTTTTCTCCTGTGAACGTATGAAACCAGATAAGTTATCTAGGTCCAAATTACAATGGTGAAACAGATATAGGAGAAACATTTCCATTCCAAAATAGAAAAATCAGAAAGAAGAAAGGGGTCACTAGTCACAAGGAAGGCACGTTTTATTAGATTTTAAGGCTCCAGGCTACTTCTCTTTGACTTGATGCTCTGTCCTCTAGGCCAACCAGAGAGACAGGCCTGTGCCTGTGGCCCTTGGCAACAGATCTGTCCGAGACCTTGGGCAGCAGCTTAGGTCTATGGAACCAAGGGGGAGACAGACCCTGGCCCTGAGCCTGTACCTTCTTGACCCATAGTGTCAGCCTTGCCAACCTCTGAGCTGTCTTAGCCTTCTTTCATTTTGTCCTGTCTCTGTCACTTTCATTCCAAGCTGGTAGCATTTTTATCAATACGTTGACTGAATTCACATTCATAATCTCTTTATAGCAAAGGATTGTCCAGCCACACCCTTGAAGTTCTTTCTAGAATGCACTTCCTCATTTTTTGCAATATGGATGGGCTAAGAATTTTCCAACTCTTCAAGCTCTGGTTCCTCTTTTCTTAACAATTTCTTATATTTATGTCTCTCCTCTCAAATTTTACTGTAAACTGCAAGGAGAAATTAGGCAGCACCTTCAACACCTTGCTTATGTGAGAGCTCTCCAGAAGAAAATCCAGCCATTGTCAACATAATGCAAACTGTTATGTGACTGGATACTTCTGGACAGCCCACAGCTAAAAATTCAAGTTATACCTTCCATGAAACAGCAGACCACAATTTTGCCACTTTATAACAAAAATTTCCTTTCCTCCAGTTTTCAATAACGTGTTCTTTATTTCCGTCAGAAGCACTGAGATGCCACCAGAAGCACTTTTAATATTCACATTTCTACTAACAATCTCTTTAAGGCCATCTCGACTTTTTCTAACACGCACCTCAAGAACTCTTCCAGCTTTTACCCATTACCCAGTTCCAAAACCATGTCCACATTTTTAGGTGTTTGTTACTGAATCTTCCCATACCCAATATCGAAATCTATATTAGTTGGGTAAGAATGTCATAACAAATATCTTGTACCCCAGACTAGATGACTTAAAAAACAGAAATTCACTTCCTCACAGTTCTGGAGGAGAGAAGCCAACACCGAGATGTCAACAGGGTTGCTTTCATTCTGAGGTCTATCTCTGGCTTGTAGATGGCTTTCTCCTGTTTCTTCACATGGCCATCTCTGTATATGCACGTATCTGGTGTCTCTTAGTGTCCAGAT